>JABFER010000211.1:0-89262 GCA_013618295.1 Fusarium armeniacum | reverse complement strand
CCTAACCCTAACCCTAACCCTATAACAACCTATGTAACCCCATAATTGAATTCATTCCATGCCTCCTCTTGCTATCTTGTCATCTTATATGGTGGACGCGGTCCCATGCCGTCACTAATAACAGATAGGCTACTGCTACGGCTGCTGCTAGTGCTATTGCTGCTTGTACTGCTGTTATCTCTATCTGTTAATATATTACTACCGCTACTAGTATCTGTTATAACCTACACATCGTATTGCTTCTAAATGCATAATAACTGCTGCCATTAGGATTTATATCGCTCTTACGCATTAGGCTCTATTAACCCTTAGAATGGTTTCGTTATTATAATGTATATTTCCTTCTGCACGATCTCAAATAACTCGGCTGTACCGGGATAATATTCCTATATCGTTATATCATATGCGTCGTCTAATACCTGCTTGAATATCGCCTATATTCTCTGCAAAACGTGTTCGTCATCCCCGATCGGCTGTAATAATGCCTGTAAACAGTTAGGGTTAATGCCCTCTAAATGGCGGGGCTAACTGTATCGGTTTAACCATGCTGCGGCGTCCTACTTTTTATTGACGTTCTGGATATTGCTATTGGCCTTAGTCTTGAATTCTTTCTTGTTGTTGTTGTAGATACTCTTAAGAAACTGTATGGCGGTCTTATGCTTGCAAACTGTCTTGTTGTTCTCTTGACCTTGACCTGTCGTCTGCTGCTGATTGTCTCTATAAATAATCCGGCCAACCTCGAACTATTGTCTGCTGTAACCCTAATGGCATACCTACTGGGCTTGGACCCTGTCTCTCTATAGGATCGGCTGACGTATATGCTAGGCTTATTATTGAATGTTTCTTCCTTTCTTCTAATTATTTCTCTACTGGTGGTATATGCGGCAATGTTCCTATATCCTGCGTACCTCTCCTATAATGTATAGGCATATATTATAACCTAACCTGCCCTTTTGCGGTGGCTGGATATATGGGATTGGCGGTATGGTTGGCGATGGCGGCTCTTAACCCTTTAACTTATACTGATTATGGGCTATACCTGGGACGGCGGCTACTTCCTTTCTGATGCTCTTTATCTTATTGCGCGATAAATGGCTATACTTGGCCTTTATATGGTTATATACCTTACTTATAATAAACCCTAGTTTATAATCGCTGTAAAATATAAATGGGAATAGGGGTAAATAAATAAATAGCTCTATATTGGTAATAGGTGTGATTCTCTGGGCTTTTTATATTAATGTTATTATTTACCTTGATGTTATGGTTATTAAATACTAATATTAACTTAAACTTGCTTTTCTGGTTGCCTAGGTGCTCTTGAACCTTGACTGTATTATTACCCTTGCCTTACCCTAACCTTAATCTGTTTCGCTTAACCCTAACTTTATTCCTGGGTTATATCTAACCTTAACCTTCGCTTCCCTGACTTATCTTTAATATACTGAAATGCATGGGCTAATGTACTAGGCAAAACCTAACTAATGATCTTACTGGATTCTATTGATACTCTAGTTAATTTTAACCACATTAAAACCAATTTAATATATTTTAAATTAATTGTATGGCCTTAATCTGGCTTTAAATAAGCTGATATGTGGGGAAAATACTTACCTGGTTGTAATGAATTAGTGTATATCAGTTTAGGCTATTTTACCTACTGGAATATCTACGACTCTGTCCCCCCTACTTTTTCTATAACCTAGCCCCCTACGCTTTAATAGTGCGGTTTCGATTTATATGGTGTTTTCTATGACCTAGCGGGGCTGGGTCGTTGCTGACTTGTGGTTAGGGTCGATAGTTAATACCTTAAAACTTACAATAGGTAATGCCACTGGTAGGTATTTTATCCTCTCTATAGACAAGATAAGTGCAATATACTAAAGTTGCATACACTTTATAACTCTGCCTACCTGACACTAACTGGCAACTCTGCTATCTGTAACTACTAATTCTATATCTAGAGCCAGACCTACCTAGTGTAGACTCTACCTGCCTGGCACTAACTGGCAACTCTGCTGTCTGCAACTACTAATTCCACATCTAGAGCCAGACCTACCTAATATAGACTCTGCCTACCCGGCACTAACTGGCAACTCTACTGTCTATAACCACTAATTCTACATCTAAAGCCAGACCTATTAAAAACCTTACCTTATATCTTAATCTAGATATATTAATATCTCTAAGGACCTATAAGTGTTATACTGCTTCTAATTTTTATATTAGCTGCAGCCTTATAGCCTATAAATATCACACTGCTTCTAATTTTTATATTAGCTATTGCCCTACCTCCCCCCCTAGTCTGCCTAATCTTACTTACCTTATTATAGTAGTTATGCTACTGCCTTTATACCTCTTCTACCTTAAATAATGCCTCTTTAAATTAGTTTTCCCTTCTAACCTTATCTGTAAAATACTATAGAAAATATCGGCTGTATATATAACTATATAATCAGTTAATCTATAAAGAGTATATAGAGAATAGCCTTAGTTTACTGGCTTTAGAAAATCTTTTAATTATAGGGGAAGGGGTACTATATAGTATATTGTAGTATATGGTTAGGGGTACCTTTATTTTTGCCTTATATGGGGGAAAATAGGGGGAAAACGTGCAGGATGGCAAGCCTGACCCTGACCCTGACGGGAGGGCCTATGCTAGTAGATAAGGCAACTAGCTTACAGGCTGACCTAGCTATTACCTTAGGAACAAGCCGGTATTATTACAATATCTAGATTATTACTATTTCTAAGGATTTAGCTAGAGAAGACCCTTATAAGACCCTTAGGGAGGCTACAGAGGAAAAAAGGAGGAAATATAGGTCTCTAGGGGCCTTTTTTTAGCCTATTATTATCTCTACAGGAGGCCTTATAGAGCTAGAGACAGCTAAAACCTATAAGAAGCTACAGGACCTTATTAGCCCTATAGCCTCTGCCTAGCTAGACTCCTCTATTAGCCTTACTCTTACTAAGACTAGGGCTACTTCTACTGCCTCTATCTCTAAGGATACCCCTAGAGGCCTAGCTTCTTCTAGCTGGCATACTTCTAGATAGGCCTATTAGGCTATTATCTCCCTTTTCTTTCTTTCTTTCTTTCTATTATCTATCTTTCTTTCTTTCTTCTTCTTATCTATCCTCTTTCCTATCTATCTACTATCTATATCTCTCTAGCCTCTATCTATTAGGCTTATTTCCTTTACTATCCCTATATCTTTTCCTATAAGGTTTCTTTTCCTTACTATTTTCTCTCTTTTCTCTCTATATCTCTCTACTTAATCTTATATACTGTATAGTTAGAAGAAAACAACCGGGCAGATAGAGCTTAGCTAGTTTAAATACTAACCCTATCTTAACCCTAATAAAGTGAATGTTCGACTTGGAGTCTGTCTCTTATTCTATCCTCCTCTCTCCTCTCCTTTATATCTTCTATATAATTATAAGCTAGCCTTATTACTTATGCCTTTACTCCCTCTCCCCTTGCCTCCTCTTATATCCTTATCCTTATAACTTAATGCCCTATAAATTATATTATAGCTTACTTCTTTAATTAGCTGCCTAGTCTACCCTAGCCTTTTGCCTTAAACTCCTAACCTAGTAGTACTATTACTCTCTCTCCCTCCCTCCCTCTCTCCCTCTTTTTTATCTTCTATTTTAGTATATATTTAGCCTTCTCTCTTTTTATATAGCTATATAGTAGCTATCTTATTTAGTTAGATAAATTAGAGTCTAATATAAATAGATATAGGTAAAGTAAGAGGCAGCTTATAAGTAAACTATCTATCTTATTTTAATTATATATATCTTAATATAATATTTAATAAGAGGAGGTACTATTTAGGCTTAGGAGTATAATATCTAGTAGTACTATACTATCTGATTAGGTGCCTTTATATATATATATATAGGTAATATAGATAATAAAGTAAAGTGAGAGGCTGTTAATAATATATATATATCTTCTATATATATATATATATATAGTATAGTGCCTTAATTAGGTAGATTGATCTAAAATGTAATATAGAGGATAAGGTAAGATACTGCTTATTATAGCTATTTAATTATCTAGATAATACTAAAGGCTATCTAATTAGATGCCTTAGAATATAAATATAGATATAGGTATATAGATAGATAGATAGATAGATAGATAAGCTAAGGGTTAATAGTTAATACCTTAAAACTTACAATAGGTAATACTACTGGCAGGTACTTTATCCTCTCTATAGATAAGATAAGATAAGTATAATATACTAGAGTTATATGCGCTTTATAACTCTGCCTGCCCGGCACTAACTGGCAACTCTACTGTCTATAACTACTAATTCTATATCTAAAGCTAGACCTACCTAGTGTAGAATATAGAGATAATATAAATATTATATCCTTTTTTTTCTCTTTTTCCTTCTTTTTCCTATTTAAAACCTTAGCTTATATCTTAATCTAGATACATTAGTGTCTCTAAAGACCTATAAGTATTATACTGCTTCTAATTTTTATATTAGCTATAGCCCTATAGCCTATAAATATTATACTACTTTTAATTTTTATATTAGCTATCGCCCTATCTTTCCCCCCTAGTCTGCCTAATCTTACTTACCTTATTATAGTAATTATACTACTGCCTTTATACCTTTTCTACTTTAAATAATACCTCTTTAAATTAGTTTTCCCTTCTAACCTTATCTATAAAATACTATAGAAAATATTAGCTATATATATAACTATATAATTAGTTAATCTATAAAGAGTATATTAAAAGTAGCCTTAGTTTACTGGCTTTAGAAAATCTTTTAATTATAGGGGAAGGGGTACTGTCTGGTCTATTATAGTATATAGTTAGGGGTACCTTTTTCTTTTTACCTTAGTGCCTTAGTACTTTAGTAATAGGGGAAAATAGGGGGGAAAACGTGCAGGATGCCGAGCCTGACCCTGACCCTGACGGGCCCCCCTATATGGGAAGAGAGATGAGCAAGCAGCACATTGTGATGAATAGCAGAAGGGGGCGATGGGCGGTACAGACATAATGGTCAAGCTGGGGGGTTGCAATGTGTCCGTCAACTGCAAGTGGCCGAATACGACTTTATTGCTGTTTGTGGCTGGCTGATACAGGGGTAGTGACTTGGGGCAGACATACCTTGCGGATAATGTCTCAGCAATGAGCAGGCCTGAGTTGGAAATATCGGCTCACTATTTGCGAGCTGAATGCAAGCCAGTTGTCAAGGATGTTCTCTGACCGGAGCATATTCCCCGCTTTCCTACTGAAAATATTAAATTAGTGATTAATACATACTTATCAATAAAGAGAATTAAGAACTTCTTGCCTACATTCTTAAAACGTACATCTTTTTTAAGTGAATTTTTATAATCATTTTTTAAAATAAAGAATTACCTACTATAGGTTAATAAAACTATAGCATACTACCAGTACAATATTACAGATCTAGACTTTTACTTTTATGCAGGCTGGTCGCAAAGTTCCCACACTGAGTATTCGATAGGGTAGGTCCTTCCGGGTGTCTGAGACATGCATTGACTATTGGCTTGGCTCAGACATCCACCTCGTAGGCACAAAATGCCAAATTTGAGTAATAAGACTAACTGCTTTCTACTTCATTACACATTGGAAAGATTATCCGACATCAGTAATCTTCTATTAGTATTGAGTTGAGGATAAGCACAATATACCAGGCAAGACGCGCACTGCAAATATTAACTGTAACGACTATTAACTCCAGACCATGCTCAAAAATACACTGGCTACGAGGGATACACTCTGAGTTTTCACCCGAACGGACTAGCCTTGAATAGGGTGGAACATGCCATGCCGGGTTAGATTGTTAGTATCAAGGCAAAGTCAGTCCAGTTATGCACCGAGCTCATTTCAGTTCGAATGCAGGCCATCCACACATTCTGTAGTCGCACACTGGCAGCACAATATTACCTGCTAGTCTTTCACTCTTCAGCTGCCATGTACTCCTTCAATTGTCAAATCTACGACGTCGACATGGCCACCGCCCACATCCTCACTCCAGATGAGCCGCCTAGTGCAGCCTGGAACTTTAATGCCGCCGACTACGTTAGCTTCGGTAAACGGCCGCAATAAGACTGTAACGGTTAGAGTTTCTAAGGGATAAATTAGTCTATATTAAGTTTATATTAGTAGATATATAAGGCATTATTAAGTAATATTTAATAGTATTATATCTCTTAATAGTAAATAAAGTAAGTTAGATATATTTAAGTAAAAATATTTTATTAATAGCCAGTAAGCTAAATATAACTAATTAATATTAATAAATATATATATATTTAAGGGATCTTTAGGGGATTACTTAATCTTTAGATTATAGTAATTCTAGATTATAGTTATTCCTAAAGTATAGTAATCTAATATAAGTGTAATCTACTTATAATTAGTAAACTTATTAAGTAAGTTTATATATTAAGTAGGGTTATTTATAAAAGTTTTTATAGGGTATATATAATATAACCGCTAGGGTTATAATATTAATTGAATTGAGTATTTGCCTAACTGTCATTCTAACTGTAATTGAAAAGAAATATATTTGCATACTATATACCCTTTTCATTATAACTGTCGTCTAAATAGCCTTGTTTCTAAATATTTAGTAGGTAGAAGTGGACTATAGCCTGATGCCATGTGCTTTATAAATATTCTATTTATCTAGAATTCACTTGGAATATGAGATCTACTGCAATTCTTATACTATGACTGATTGTTAGCTTGAGAAGGTTGATGTTTACTTCGGTAGTTAGCTCGGATTGTTCCGAACTGTCCCCGGAAAAGACAACAGTAGAGACTCATGTGAGTCAAGGATCGTTTTTCAGTGTCGCCTTATTTGTTAATCTAGGGATGATTCCAAATCTGGTCCCGCAAGACATTACGTACAAAAATCTATATCACAGTAAACTAAGCATGAGTAAGGGAGGCATAATCAGTCAAATTTGTCAAACAACATGCATAACGTTGATTGATATCAAAGCGCTGGTTACAGATCGTGTTCCTGCATTCCATCTGGCCATCTATCTACCTATTTAAAAAGATGTAATAGATCGTTCGAATTATTCCACAACATCAGAACCGACAACTGCCTTCTATCTTCAGTCATCAGTTACCCATCAAAATACTGGATCACCGATCAATATGACGGTTCAATCACAGCAAAATTCCCAGGCCATTCCTGTCCTTACCTCTCAGAACGGCACAAAGCCTCTAGACGTAAACAAGGAGGTTGTCCAGAATGTCGCCGCCAAAGGAGTAGAATACTTCAACCCCGAGCAGCTCCCCGCGCCAGGTATCGGTCTGGACGGCCCCAATAGTTCTCTGCCCAAGGTCTTTACACCCATCAAGATTCGAGGCATGACCATGCCCAACCGGATCTGGGTTAGTCCCATGTGCCAGTACAGT
Organism: Fusarium armeniacum; assembly: GCA_013618295.1. Classification (NCBI taxonomy): domain Eukaryota; kingdom Fungi; phylum Ascomycota; class Sordariomycetes; order Hypocreales; family Nectriaceae; genus Fusarium; species Fusarium armeniacum. The sequence continues at coordinate 81,830 of JABFER010000211.1, read as the reverse complement.
GCTCGTGATGGCTTTCAGCAGCCTTGGCACTTTGCTCACTACGGTGGACTCGCCCAGCGTGGCCCCGGACTCATCATGCTGGAAGCTACCGCTGTTCAAGCACGGGGCCGTATCACGCCGGAAGACTCCGGCATCTGGCTGGACTCCCATGTCGAGGGACTGCGAAAGCACGTTGACTTTGCTCACGCCAACAACTCCCTTATTGGTATCCAAATTGGCCATGCCGGCCGCAAGGCCTCTTGTGTGGCTCCTTGGTTAGACGCCGGACTTGCCGCTGAAAAGGCAGCTGGTGGATGGCCTGATGATGTTGTAGGACCGAGCAACGAGCCTTTTGCTCCAGGCTACCCTACTCCCCGTGCTATCACCATCGAGGAGATTGAGCAATTGAAGGAGGACTTTGTTGCTGGTGTTCGTCGAGCGATTGAGGCTGGGTTCGACACCATCGACTTCCATTTCGCTCACGGCTACCTTATTTCGAGCTTCTTATCTCCTGCCACCAACAAACGAACAGATAAGTACGGAGGTAGTTTCGAGAATAGAGTGAGACTTGCCCTCGAGATAGTCGAGGCTGCTCGAGCTGTTATGCCTGAGGATATGCCCTTATTCGCTCGGATCAGTTGCACTGACTGGCTGGAGAACAATCCTGAGTATGAGGGGGAAACTTGGACTCTTGAGCAGAGCATCAAGCTTGCACATCTGCTGGCGGATCGTGGTGTTGACGTTCTTGATGTTTCCAGTGGGGGTATTCATAAGATGCAAAAGGTCGCTGCGGGTCCTGGTTACCAGGCACCCTTTGCCAAGGCGATCAAAAAGTCAATTGGAGACAAGATGCTTATCAGTACGGTCGGAAGCATCAAGACAGGATCTCTCGCAGAGGAGATCATCGCCGGTGGGGATGATGATACACCATTGGATCTAGTGGCTGCTGGCCGTCTGTTCCAGAAGAACACTGGACTTGTTTGGTCGTGGGCTGACGACCTCAACACGTCTATTCAGATTGCACATCAGATCGCGTGGGGTTTTGGTGGAAGAGCTAAGAAAGATGCTCCCAAGCCTGTCCTATAAGGACCTTCAAGTCCAATCATCTTAGAAGTAGAGCAGGTAGATGTTAGATAGATCACTCATTACCGGTCGGATGTATCAACTTCTCTATCTTGTTTTTGGATCATTTATACCATAAAGCTGTCCATTGTGAGTGTTGGTCGCTGCTCTGCTTTGCTAGGTATCTTTCATGTTTGTGTGGGAAATACTCGATCCCCTTCTCCAATTTCGCACTGTTTAGGTGCTCAGACAGCTTGGATAAGCTACACGAAACTGACCCATAAATCCACAGCTTGCCAGGTATCCATAAATAATTACGGAGTACATGACGCGAAGTTGGCATACATCGGTATATCCGACGGATGCTCCGCGGAACTTCCGGTTGCCTTCCAGAGAAGCCCGAGAGTTTTCGTAATCGCGCTCAGACCGCGGAATTAATCTTCCATAAGGGCCTTCAGTTTCTGATATCATGGGGACCCATGACGGTTATGATGGATACTGGAGTCAGCACCACATCCTTTTGTTCCATTTTTGTTACTCCTAATTGACTGGTTCATATTTACCATAATGGGCGTTGCATCAACCAGAAACATTCCAAAGGAGAATGTCTTCGAACTACAACACGCACCTGTGCCGAAGAATGGAGTTCTGCTACAAGTCCGCGCAGGGAAAGTAAAGGAACACGGTCTGGGTGGAGAAATAACGTCAGCCATCTATAAACAGGAACAACATGGCCCAGTATTCGTCACAGCGACTGGCATTTCTGGCGACGAACATGCTGCCAAGAGCCATGGCGGAACCGAACGCGCTGTGCATCAGTACAACCCGGAGCACTACCCAGACTGGCAGGCCGAGAACGCCCCCAAGCCAAGTTTATACGATATAGGAGCTTTTGGAGAGAACCTTGTTACAACCGAAATGAACGACGACAACGTCTGTATCGGCGATAAATACAACCTTGGCGACGAAGTTGTCCTCGAGGTCAGCGAGCCCAGACACCCATGTTACAAACTCAACTCCCGATTCAAGTGGCCAAGGGCTCTTAAGAGAACGATACGAACCGGACGATCGGGATGGAACTTTAGAGTGTTACAGACTGGCCATATCTGCAAGGGTGACACAATTTCCCTGGTCAAGAGACCCTACCCCAAGTGGTCGGTTCTCAACGTCCAAAGGATATTGAGAGCAAGGAATGTCTCCCTTCAACTATTGGCAGAGTGTATCCAACTGCCGATGCCAGAAATGTGGATTGAAATTGGGAAAGAAAAGCTTAGGACCTCGCCAAAGACGTACACACTGATTGCTGCTCAACTTGTGACCTCTCGTGTTAGAAAGCTTACATTCAAGCTGAAGGACGATCTCAAACTGGACAACCCCAAGTTCGACCCTTACGGGTTTGCCCAGATGATTTTCGGGCCAGACAGAAATTTTGAACGGTCATATTCGGTTGTCGATGGCGATTTATACACATTCAGTCTGGGTGTCTCCCTCGATCGCAACTCACGTGGTGGTTCAGCCTATATCCACAAGGAGGTGAAGGTTGGCGATGAGATTCAGATGTCGCCAGGAAATAATATTGGCGCAGTTGAGAACGATAAGAAGGCCGATCCGAATATTGAACGTATTCTTATAGTTGGAGGCATCGGTATCACTGCTTTTCTTCCATCGATCCGCGAGTGGGAGGCCAATGGACAACCGTACCATCTTCACTACGCTGTTCCTAGTGCTGACGATGCCCCGTTCCTTGATCAACTTCCACGAAACAAGACTACGATATATGCGAAGTCAGAAGGCAACAGACTCAACATCAAAGACGTTATACCACAGCCCAATGCCAAAGACAAGACGTTTCCAGCCCGTGTCTTCTCGTGCGGACCGGGAGGGATGATGAAAGAATGCCAGCGCATAACCAGGCAGCTAGGTTATCCAGAGCACATGGTTCACTTTGAAGACTTCGGTAGTGGTGGTGATAACTTGGGCGATCCGTTTGAAGTGGATGTCCAGGAACCCGAGACCAACAGACACGAAACGATGAGAGTTCCTTCTAATAAGACACTTCTCGACGTGCTCAATGAAGCCGGCTTTGACGTACTTTACTCGTGCAAGTCTGGAGCTTGTGGTGCTTGTAAGGTGACACTTTGCAACGGAGAGGTTGAATACAAGAGCACCTCGCTGTTGGACAAGGAGAAGGGCACAGCGTTACAGGCATGTGTCGACCGAGGGGTTGGAAAGCTTGCGATAGAAATTGATTAGAGATGGATCCTCAATTGATAGCACATGGATGAAATGAGCTTTGCCATAGTGCCCTGGGACTTGATTGCGCGTTGAACTCGCTGTTACTTACCTTGTTGTTGCAATCATTCAATGTCCCACGTCTCGATTAGGAGCACCCTGCACTGAATCTATGATCGTCACAAGTTCAACAACTGGTTGGGAAATGCTTGTATATTGGTAATATTATTATCCAACAAGTGAGAGAACCATCTTCTGCACGTGAACCATTAGTGGCAAATAAAAGATAACAGTCTACACACTTGCTGGTTTGACTGAGACACGTCCTATGTTTATTTACCCTGAATAAAGCCAGAGTTATCGGCGCAGTAAAAAACCTTAGCAATAGCACCCGTATCAAATGCCTCCTTAATCAGAACACCGACAGAGTACCTGCATGAGTAAGTTAGAATGTAAAATACAGCAGTGGAATATCAATGATGGAACTCAGTACTCACACTCCGGCAACGATCATATAAAATCCAAGGACCATAATAAGCACATGCAGACTGTACTTGACCTTCTGTCCTGTGGTTCCAGCCTTGTATCTCTTAAAGTCGTGCATCCACAGAAGAGCGGGGAATACCAAGCTAAAGGGAGCAAAGCAAATGGCGCCAGCAAGTCCAAGAAGGTAGTTCAAGATCGGAACAGCCTCAGCCACAATAAAGGCAGCAGCACCAAGGACAAAGTTAATTCCGAGCCAAGTTCCCCAGTGGGTGAATGAATTGGCCTGCAAGTGCTTCGAGTCTCGCAAAATTCGGACGAAGGCGTACTTTGCCGCTACATGTTGGTAGATACCAACACCTAGAATGAGTCCAGGTAATGAAACACCGTAGGCGACCTTCTTGATGATAGGTCCAGCACTGGCAAAGGCAGGTGTCGATAGCCATATTCCACAGTAGCGGTAGATGACGAGACTGAAGGAAAGGTACATAGCTCCGACGATGAAACCAGCAAGGAGACAGGCCTTGCGGTAATCCTGCGGCCTCTTCATCTCTGAAATAACGGGCAAGAACATGGAAGAGCCACAGGTACTGATGAATATGTTGGTCGCGTTGACCATGCCGACAACGAAACTAGGGTACGCGATGGGCGCCCAACCAAGATCAAAGTCCCCAGTCTGAGGCGCCGCAGCAGGTCTGTCAACTTGCGTCACGGCCACGACAAAGATGAAGACTCCAAGAACAAATGTGATAAAGCCAAACCATGTCAACCAGCCCAGTTTGGAGAATGTGCGGATGGACGAGAACAGGGTAATAGCAATGGCAGAAACGAGGCCAAACACTACGGTGCATGTTCCGTGGTCTGACAATGCGTTGAAACCAATGCTCGATGTGACAATTCCGCCAGCCGAAATGAGGACTTGAGCAATGATGATCTGGATGCCGACTATCTCGCGACCCCAGCGCCCCCAAATAAGGCCCATCATGTCTGCGAGTGCTAAAGTGAGAAGTTAGCGCTGAGTGGCATAGCGATAGGTAGTTCATAGACATACTGTGGCACTCTGTGTGGTTGTGTTTGAAATCACCAAGAATAAGACCAGTATCTACGGCAGTCAGCTCAAAATAGGATAAATGGTGGATCTAAATGACTCACAAACGTTCAGAGACGTGTATCCAATGATGCATAAGGAGCCTCCAACAGAGCCTAGTGCACCAAGAGCCGCTGGGATGGCGAGAATGCTCATGGCGAAGTTGATCTTGAGGAACACGACTGTAGCTCGCTGCCAGCTGACAGTTCTAAACTCGACACCATCAACGTTCTCTTGGAAAACTTCCCTTGATTCCCCCTTGCCAGTATCAAAGTCAGGAACGTCACCATGATCAAGAGCGCCTTTTTCCTTTCTGTCAGTAGCCGAATACTGCTCAATGGAAGAGATCGTGGGTGATGCCATTGCGAAGTGATGTACAAGAGAGAAAGAAAGGCGAGGGATGCTCCAGACAAGAAGAGATTAGAAATGGAAAGATGCACGATGGATATTTATATTTTGCGTTGGTCTGGACTGGCCTACACTTCTTTGGCAATGTCAGGGTAATGCGGGGTTGAAGGGGGCTAGACACCGCTGATAGTCCAGACAGGGTTTGATGAGTGTCGCTCTGCGTTACGTAGTAGTTCAGCTGGGTATGGGAAGTATCGATTTGCTTTCTTGTCAAGCTAACTAGCCGACTGGCCAGGTCCAGACAGAACAGGCAAATCAGGCGGGTAGTGCTCATGGTTGCCCCGGGAGTCCCAGGTAGCAAGAAGCTCAACTTTTCATCCTAAACATTCAAACGAGTGCATGCATATTGAAAATAATATAATAGTGTCTTGATTCCATTTTCCACGAAATTCTTTACCTGCGTATGAGAATTCTACTCCCCCTCCCATACGCATCAGTCATATGTGTACCTTAGTAGTAGATAAAAGTCTAACAGAATAATCATACAACATACGTTTCTCAGCAGTGAATATGTCCAAACGTAGCATTGTGAACTTGGTTTTTTCCAGACCTGCAATGATACTACTAGTCAGGTCAAAGGGCCTATCTCGGGTTATCCGGTATAAGCACCCGCGGAGTGAATCGGCTAGATACCCTTGACTTGGTCTAGACTTTGTACTCGTTTATCGTTGTCATTTTTGGTTGCAAAACCCAAACGCCATCTTCTTATCTGGTTGGTTCCACTCTACTCGGGGTTCGTCCTAGTGCACTGTAACGGTATATCCGTCAGAGATAAGCGCTGAACATTCAGACGTTATACCGTAGCGAGCAGTACAGCAGATTTCGTAACAATGTATCCTCCAGAAAGTATAAATTTCCTCGCCATATTACAATTGCGAGACGAACTCAACTTAGGCACGCCGTACGTTGAGATCCGAGTCTAACCCTTTAAATAGATTCAGTCAGAATGGAATGCGGGGAAGTTTCCACACTGGACTACCTGGTGAAGATAAAGAAACTGGGGAAACGGAGCAGATGCCGGGAAACGGGTCAAGTCCCGAAGTCTGGAGGAAAGCGGCTATGTTTTGATAAGGGCGTTACTTGGCTCGACTCTCCGTACAATGCCCCGCCGGGGCCGAAATCTTTCCCCCTTATAGTCTCAGCATGCAGGTGTGGCCTACTCTTGATCTCCATTGACCCTAGCCTTTCTAACCAGTGCAAGGGTTACTACTATCCTTTTATTGTGGCCTGTCATGTTTGCTCTCGACCCCATTAACACCGCCTTCCACAGACAAATCAAAGAATTACCCTGCCCACACCAGCTAGGCGGCCATCAACAGGCCTACGACAACTTGGAGCAGATACAGAAGCATGAACCGGCTGCAGATATCGAGACAACAATAATTCAGGTTGGCGATAAATATGGTCCGACGACTGTAACATTGTTTCGGTTAAAGACCCTCATCGATAAGCCGCTCCCTATGGTGTTTTATACTCATGGCGGTGGTTGGATCATGGGAAGGTAAGCACCAATGATTTTCTGCATACATTATGAACATCGGAACTGTTGGCTGAATCGTCTTAATCCAGTGCCAAGTCCTTTGCCGTGTTGATGGAAGACTTAGCACGGCGTACTCAAGCTGCGATAGTTTTCCCTGATTATACTCGTGCACCTCATGAAACATTCCCCTACCCGTTCGAGCAAAGTTATGAAGTTCTTAACTATATAGTACATCATACGAGTGAGCATCAAATTATGCCCGGAACTATTGCTCTCGCTGGAGATAGTGTCGGAGGTGCGTTTCTATTGTTTCACATTGATTACATACGGACTAGGCGCTAAACTCATCAAGGACACATGGCCATTGCCATGATGCAAATCTCCCTGGAGCGTAAGCTCCCAGTCAAGATTGGCCAATTGGTTCTATGGGCGCCTGTTACACTGACGCACAAGAAGCTTGAATCATACAAGACTTTCTCACAAGCCCCATTTTTGACCGAAGATTCAATGGACTGGATGATCGATTCTTTCTTACCGAATAAGAAAGATCGGGAGACGGCGCTCGCGTCACCGTTGACCCATCTGTCAGACCAAGTACTGGCTCAATTTCCCCCTACAATTATCTTCCTCTCTACTGTCGATCCCTTACACGATGAAGGTGTGGCATTTGGTCATAGACTCCAAGAGAATGGGGTTGACGCCTCTATCATGAAGGCAGAAGGACAGATGCATGCTTTTTGTCTTGTGAAGGCACTACGGGATGGTCCGACTGCGCGTGCTGTGATGGAGATGGCTGCATTGAGGTTGAAGAAGATCTTTCCACAGCAGGATTCCACTGTGCACCTATAGCTTAAGAAGAAGAGATAACGGGAGAATCTTGTAATAAAAATGAGTCAACGCAGACAATGTGATCAATTTCCAAATCCACAAACAGTCCATGTCACACCATGTGACATGTCTCATGTACAACGCTACTTAGCAAGATCACCGAGGACTCTGCGCCAAACAAATCTACCATCTAAGCACTAAAAGCGTCCTGCAAGGAATCAGCTCACTGACTCTTATCGGGGTAACCTACAGCGCATCGCATTAGCTATGTTGAGTCTTTTTAACCATCATCATACTCACACAGTGTTTTTTTAATTTAGTATCGCAGTAACATAATTCCCATTGACAGTACATACAAAGAGTTCATGTGCAGTTTCTGTCGACATCCGCATATTTAGGCACTGTATCCACAGCTGACGAAGCCGGGCACTCCCCGGTATTCCACTCTCTTCTGCCTGTCCCCGTTAGTCGACCTTCACTAGTCTCTCAGCCCTTATCTCCAGGATTTGACTGACACCGCGTAATCGGCAACTCTCTGCCCCGGGTCCGGCCTGTCTTCCGTTCCTACTGCATTTAACACGCAGTCACCAAGAAAATAACGTCGTAAAAGCTTTTGCTTGCGCGTTAGTTCCAACTCTTTGAGACAAATTATCATCGAAAGATCACCAATCAGCTATTATGGTTAAATCTATGCGCTTCGGGGACCTGGATGTCCCAGTCCCTGGCTTTGGTGCCATGGGTATTAGCTTTGCACTCGGTAACGACCTTAGTTACGAGCAGGCTGAACCTGTGCTCCTCGAAGCTTTAGAACAGGGGTGCACTTTCTGGGATACTGCTGTATGTTTTTAGCAACCTACATGTTCACCAATGTCAATTAATCAGTATTGTCACTAACGAAATAAGGTTTCATATGGACCAGGCAAGAATGAAACGATCATCGGTGACTTCATCAGGAAACACAACTGTCGTGATAAGCTTTTTAGTAAGTTGAGGAAAGATTTCAGTCATTAACTCATATGCATAAGGATCAAATTATTGACTGTTGGGCCCCAGTTGCGTCGAAGTGCGGCATTGCTGCTTTCGAGGACGGATCAGTCACCAACTCAGCGGAGCATATCAAAACATACATCGAGGGAACTATCGAACGACTTGGCTTCACGCCCGACTTGTATTATATTCACCGAATGGACCCAAGTATGCCGATACAACAACACATTCCTCCGAATGAACAGGTACAAGCTAACAAAGATATCTAGACACCCCTCTAGAAGAATCTATTCCTGCCCTTGACTTGCTCCGTAAGCAGGGAAAGACAAAGTACATTGGTCTTTGTGAATGTTCTGCCGAAACATTGCGCCACGCGAACTCAAGTAAGTACCCCAGATGATACACGTCACGCTCCGTACTTACCACACCTCAGTTGCCAAGATCGATGCTGTGCAAGCAGAATACTCCGCCTTTGAGACTCTGCACGAGACCGACGGTCTCGTTGACACAGCTCGTGAGCTAGACGTCTCCTTTATCGCTTACGGTCCTCTCGGACATGGCTGGCTCGTAGAAAACTTCCCCTATGAAACCCCTGACGACTTTGCCCCCGAAGACTACAGACGTCAAAGTACGTTACAGCCCTTTCTAGTCATCTCCACTGCTAATATGACCAAACAGTCCCCAAGTGGCAAGGCGAGAACTTTTACGCCAATAAGAGAATCGCCGACAAGTTTAAAGAGCTTGCTAGGAAGAAGGACTGTACACTGCCTCAAATTGCCATCGCGTGGGTTGCAGCTCAGGGGATGATCGCCATCCCTGGTACTACCAAGCCTGAGCGATTGGTCGAGAACTTTGCAGCAAGGGAGATTCAGATTACAGAAGCGGAGAACAAGGAAATGCGAAAGTTGGTAGATGCGCTTAAGCCCCAAGGTGATCGATATAACGCGGTCGCTATGAGGAATATTGGTAAATAAATGGTGAGCGCTCGAATCGCGCATCCTTATTTCATAAAGAAACGTCAATAGTCGGGCTTTCCACACCGACATGCGATTTGGAATGTAGTCAAGTGGTACAGAGACATGATGAATTTACCAAATTCTCCATCAAAGGTGATATGTAGTGAACTTCCGCGGAGAATCAATTGATGATAAAGATATGTAGCTAAGTGCAAAAAGAAGCGATGTATAACTCTATTACTATTGCTGTGGGTGTCTCTTTTTCATGTAGAAAGACGACATGCTACGCCAAATAATAATTCCAATACCATTCAAAAGTTCATGTCAATGTGAGATCGTGAAGCATCACCTTTTTATCCGTCTCCATATACTCCATATGCACAATTGAGGCCACCCTGGGGTCCTGTGCAGATTCTTTAACCTCATGATATCCTTCAGGGGCAGCTGGCGCACCCTTCTTCGTGCTAGTATCCTCATCCAGAGGCGTGAACTCGCCACAGAATCTCCACCGCGTCTCTTCCTTCCAACGCTTGGACATCCAGTCGTTAGCTTTCTTAGGATACAGGTCCACCGTAGCGCCCAGTGTCATATCGTGCGCCATTACAGGAAAGATGTTGTCGTATGCATCCGCTTCGATCAGCTTGTCGATGCTTTCCTTGGCAATACTCGCCTCGAGATGCCATCCCGGTTCCGTTGTGGGGTGGAAAAAGGGTTTCTCTGGGTCCTTCCAGGGATGAATGGATAGGTAGAGCCTACCGGGACAGGCTGAGAGGGTACGGCCAAGTGGATTAGGGGAGATCGTCTCTGGTAAAGGCGTGTAAGGGGAAGGTCTGAATTCGCCGCAGTGATGGGCAATATCACCACCCAAAAGCATGAATGAGGGTGGATCAGCTGTTGTGCGAGCAAGAGCCGACATATGTCCAATAGCGTGACCAGGCGAGCTCAAGAGGTAAAAGCTTCCATCTCCATAAAAGTCATAAGCCTGGAATTTACCAATACCGAGCCCCGCCTCACCACTAAAGTCAATCTCGACCAATTCGCGACCCTGCCAAGCAGTTTCATTTACATGCGAGTCTTTGGCGGTCGGCCAGCCCGGCATTACTCCTTGTTTGAAGCCGGGACCAACAATTAAATCAGTCGAAGAAGGAAATGTCTGAGGGTCGCCGGCATGGTCGAAATGCCAGTGCGACCAGATAATGGCTCCAACGCTATTCAAGTCTTGCCCATTGTCGTGCAGTATCGAGGCAACGTCTGTATCAACATTTATGTTACATCCGCTCCCCTTGATACCAGCAACAAAGGTTTCGGGAAGGTTTTCCCAGTCTTTGCGGACACCCAGATCAAAGACCACTGTGTCATACTTTGAAGGCTTGGAGCCTGTGTGTTTGATGAGGAAGGCATACGAGCCGACATTGATGGTGTCAAAGCCAGGAACGAGGGGTTCCACGAAGGTTGAGGCGGGGAAACCGCTCATGAAGCTTGTTGTGTCTATGATGTAGACATCGACTGTGCTGCTTGACTCTGGTATCACTACCGGGGGCGGGAGACGAATGGATGACATGGCTATCGTGCGATACAATGCAATGTAAGGCAATGAATGCAGTGGGAATGTGATGATCTAACTTGAGGTAGGTAAATGAATGAGATAAAATATGTGCCTTACTTTCCTCCATCATTTATCCTCGTACAGAAACCTCGCTGAGTTCCAAGATTAGCTGTGCTTGGTTATCCGGGGAACAAGGTCGGCTGTCGGATTGCTCTGATGCTCTGCCCTACTACCAAGTACAACTGGTCTTGGAGAGTACAGTATTAGGATCGGCCTAACGGATATCTGCGGGCGCACCAAATAGCCACTGTGGCTCTCCTCTTCCAAAATGCGGGATCGTGATGCAGGTGCCTGATAGGTGAACGATGCGAGGTCAAAATGTTACAGTTTGTCATACTGTGATGGACAGGGCAGACTAGACAGATTCGCCTCTGCCAGGGCGACAAACCTATTGCGGGGGAATGGCGGACGCTAGCGGAATTACGGATAAGTCGGTAGTTAGATAACACTCATGTGGGTAGCTGGGCGGGTGTGAATGAGTTGGCGAACTGTGTCTTATCGACGTTATCCGCGTGATTTTATGTTAGTCAGACTCTGCCGTATTACGATAGTAGCATTCGCTGGCCCTATCATAAGAGATAAGTCAGGATAATGACATTGCTTGTCTTAGATGTGATTCCTAGCCTATTTGTCCACCTTTGATCGAACTTAGGACTGGCTCCATGTTCAAGAAGGAATATGGCACAGATTAACAGATTGGTAGATTCTGATACGCCTAATGAATTATAAAGAACAAGATCGAGACCTTGCAACAACCTATGAAGTTGCCAAATAGATGGTTTTTATTGACAATAGATGTGGAATAAACCCAGTCGCTTCTTCAAGATTGACATCGCCTATGCTTCAAGCTAGTCTTCTCTCCTCTGGGATCCCATTCTGCTCCTCCTCGGTCAAGTTAACATCAAATATTTCAGCCAAAGCTTGGATTCTCTCCTCTTCCGTCTTGCACTCCCTAATGACCTTGCGCTGATTGCCGATTGTCTCTCGAATCGTATCCTTGAATAAAGTAAGGTTCCCAACAATTTCCTCCTTCTCTTCATCCTGTATCATTTTGGTACAGGTGATATATCTGGTGAAGAAAGATCGCGGGTTTGTAGAAGTAAACCAGGACATGACCTCGTAATCTTGAGGCAGAAACTCCGTCTCAGTGAAGGCGTAGGTAGGTGTCCACACCTCCGGTCCGTCCTCAGTAGGCTTGAGGCAGACGTCGTAGCACCACAGTTCAGTTCCCTTGGTAGGATTACTTGCGTGAGACTCGGCAATGGCTCGGCGCTGGAGACGGATCTTTCGAGGAGCAATGCTCGTCGTCTCGAAACCATGACGTAGAGGAAAAGGAAGATTAGGGCCCATTGAGCCCATTCCCACATCGACAACATACCACTCATCTTCAAAGTGGACAAGGTTGAGCATATGGTTCCAGCCATCGTAAGTGTAAGCTTGGTTTTTCCTGACATTTGGGTAAGGACTCATGGCACGCGCCACACGGCCTCCGCAATCGCGAACCTCATAACCGAATGAGCGAAGAACAGCACCAAGAAAGGTATTGTTCTCCATACAGCGACCGCCACGGCGACGAGTAACTATCTTTTCATAGAGCTCATCTGGGTCAAGGGTGATGGTTTTGTGCGCTGAGTAATGGAGTTCGAGGTTCTCGAAGGGTACATTGCATGTATGGTATCGGGTAATTGCTTTGAGGAGGGGAAGACCATGTTCTTTAGTGTGGGCAAGACTCGGATCCTTCAGCACCGGCGAGTCGAGGAATCTCTGGGGGAGCTTGATGACCTTCAAATAATCTTGAAGCTGTGTTTGGGAATATCGTGGAGGGTTTTCCACCCGAAGTTGGGTGAGTACTGTTGGGTCAGGAAGACACGACATGATGTGTAGGGTAAGCCAACTTGGGTCGAGTGAAGTTTGGATAATTGCGTGTTTAGACGTATGTGGCGAAAAGATAAGGTATGGTGAATGATGTATTCAATAGCGCCAGCAAATTCCCCAGCCTACAAGATGGATTATTATAACTGCAGAACAATCGCAATCTGACCCGGGTATCCCAGTAATGTGCCACGGGAGGAATTTCCAAATCATTCACTCCGGGATCTAATCATCCACGCACAATGACGAAACGTGTGGGGTAGGGCCAAACGGGGAGTTAGGCCGGAGCAGATCCGTAAGACAGGCTAAACAGGATACCCTCTCTTTGTACCAATTGCCGGAATGCTGCTACACCGAAAATAGACTAGTTTTGCGTCAGGGTGTCAGAAGAAATAGCCACGCGAAGTATTCTGGACAAAATTAGTGGTTCATCTATACCATTTATATATTATAGGCTTAGATTATCTATTTTCTGTACCCTAATCCTTATACAGTAGACCCCCTGAATGATTGTGGGTGGACCCGAAGATCAATGCTTCAGTAAGGATTAATAATTCCTAAGTATTAAAATACATTTATAAATAACTTAAATAATAGTTTTTCTTAAATATTTAATTCGCAGTATAAATACTATATTATTTAAAGTGTAAAAAAATAAATAATTTATTAGATTTTTTATAAAATATTTTAACTACCCTGTAGTGTATTCTGTAGGGGCCCCACCCACAATCATTCAGGGGTTCTACTGTAGGTCTTTTTTTTCTGCTGCCCACTAGTTTTGTTCAGCATTCTGCCGTTTTTCGAGCGGCATCCACCATTGTTGTCGAGACGGACGCCACATAACTCTTCCACAGGGAATGACAGATCAGTTAACCTTTATTTGTCAAGTTTGATTTTGCTGCCTTTGAGCCAAGGCATGACCTGCGAAACGAGGTAAGGATACAAACTACAACAGCTAACAATCTAACAGACCATTAATGACTTTAAAACGCTGTGGTTTTTGTTTTGTTGTTTGTGGTGTGTTGATGGAAGTGAAAGGAAGAGGAAAAAAACCGAAAGGAAGCCAATCAATTGCATTATTTTATATCCAGCTGAAACCTTATATTAAGGCATAAAGTAAAGGCAAAAAGAAAAGGTCCTATGTAAGTATTGGAGTCATAATACTCAAAAAAATGTGATTAAAGATGGCAAACTTATCATCAGGGACTTTAAAATGCGTCGAATCTTGTTTTTACACTGTTGTACATAGTATGTTTCACTCACCCACCACATGGAAACCCTTCCCAGAGCCCATTCGTAAAGCTCATGCCGTCAACGGGTGATTGGTGAAATCCTTCAAAAATAGACGGATCGAACATCTCGGCTGCGAAAAGCTGAAACGCGTCCATGTCATCTGCATCAAAAGGCATTGTGTCCGCTGTGATTGTGGTACTATCAGACGTCATTTCTGAACCGCCCTTGTGTGAACTTGGGGGAACTTCTGGGTCGTCATCCGTTAATGAACTGACAAGACAAGATCAAGGACGGAAATTCGGGGTTTACTCACCCTTCATACTGCACATCCGGGCCAGGCGACGGATGTATTCCAAGCAACTTAAGACCAGGCTATTCTCGTGGTCAAGCTTTTGGAATATCTCCTCAGCTTTACCAAGTAGGCTCTTACAGTGATTGACTGCTACTTCGTCTACAATACTTTGGCCATGCTGTGCCCAAAGCAATCGGCCACTGACAGCCAGTGAGGCTGTGAAGACTATCGAGATGAGGTCAGAACTATCGGTATTCTATGTCTTGAAGCGGTGTTACGAGGTACTCACCGTAGTACAGCGTAAAGAACCAGGCGCCAAGATTGTTCTTTGGCGTAGGGTCTGCAATTATGACTGCATGTACAATGTCAATAGTCAACTGCGCGGATCGTAAACACTCGTGCGCCTCCGCCATAGCAAGCTGTATCATATAAGGCGGCGGCGCGTCCACTCTTTTCTCTGACTGGAACAAATGACGTATTGTGGCGCTGAGCAGGGGCTTATGTATCAAGATGCCGAGATTATGATACCTAAGTGTGAGGATGACACGGAGTCTATTCCCCTGTGTGTTGTGCCCTAGACATTCATCTTCTGGCTGGCAGACGCGGAGATGAACTGGGAGACTTCCTGCCCAGAGCCGAAGCTGTTTTCTGAGCTCACCTGAGGCTTTGAGGGGGGCCATGTCATCGTGGCCCGAGTCCATGTGGTCCAAGTTCGCTCCGTATTGGTCTACGAGCGACTTACTCATGACTTGGTACAACCTAAACGAAACGGACAAGAAGTCTCCCGGGAGATCAACCGGAACCCGAGGATCAGATAAGGACGCAGGTGACAATCCCGTGATTGATTCGCGTCTGCTAAAAGAACTCATCTGATCGTCTGGGATGCTCGCCGGCCTTCCGAATGCAGTGCTTAGCACCTTGTCCAGGCAGTATATCACAACCCACGTCCTTCGACGATATTCCTGCTGGACGGGGTCGAGAGACGCCGCGCTGGATTCACAATGTAGACCAAGAGCCATGGCCGACCGAATAACTAGTCCGTGGTTATTCCAGGCCTGTACAGACCGCTGCGTCCCCTGACAATGAAGAACGACCAGGATAAGATAGTGGACTATCTCCAAGCTAATAACGCGTTTAGACAGCTCGCCACAGAGCGCAGTTGCTCTCTTATAAAACACGTTGGCCCTCTCGAAGCGTCTTTTGGCAGACGAAGATTCAGAGTCGCGCCTATCAAAGCTGCTAGCGAAAGCAAAGATCATATTCAGGGTCCCGAGCCATGTCCTGCGCGCTCTTGTGAAGCCGTTAAGTCTGCACTCGTTATAAGTATTTCTCATAGTCTCCTGGCAAATAAATGGAAACACGACCCCAGCTGTGTCAAAATATATGTCCAATAGGTTATCCATCTCCTGGACTGACGGCAGAGCTGTGGGGGATGTTTCTGGTGTTGCTAAGCCACCAACGAAGACTTCTTGCTGATTCTGAGACATGTTGGCGATAACACCGTCGCCGGGAACGGGGGCTTGGTTTAACGCAGAGGGTACTACAGGTGTTGCACCGTGTACGGTTGCCACGGCGCGCAGGAGAAGTTGCGTGAAATTGATATTTGAAGCTTCGCCGTAGTAAGCAGACGTTTTCTCTTCGACAAAGGTCATGGCCATGCCATTAGTGTTGGCATCCTCGTCATGAGGCTCCTCCAAACCAGTAGCACATGTCTCGTTTGCTGCACTATTGTCTTGGCTTTCAGGTCTAGGTGAGGCAACCAAAATACAGTTTGCGATACCTGGCTGATGGCATGGCGAATCGTGTTTGGTGTGATTGTTTGGGTTATTGGCAGCGCTGCTATTGTTGCATGGCGACAAATGGCCTTTCAGCACGTCGTTTAGTCGTTGCAGGTTATGCTCGACAGATGTGACACGTTGTTCCAGGTCTGAAACATAGTCCTTTCGCACGATGACATTTGTGGTCGAATCGCTAGGCTCGTATAAACAGCTGACTCCCAGCGACAGACAGGAAGAGCAGGAAGGTCGATGACCGTCACATCTACACAAAGCAGGTCAGTCAAAAAATGCCCACAGCAGACATGAAGTGTACGAGGCAGTTTAGTCTAGTCTTTTTTTGGCTAGTCTTGAATCATTACCAAATTAACAACACAATGAACGAGAATACAGACATACCTAGACTTCCGCACGCGACAGGCATTACAGGCGAGGCCAATGCGTCGACGCTTGTTGGTAGGTGGACCTGTCTCCGAGGATCGCTCTTGGTCATTTTCTGACTGTTTCTTAGATGACATGAGAGTGGAAGCGCAATAGGTATGTGGAGACTGTAGCAAAAGAGGTAATAACCAAAAAAAGTGACACAATATGGGCGGGTAAGCAGCAGGATAGGAAGGGGGGAAGTTGGACCCGAAGATGCCGGGGACGTCGGGGAGAGTTATAGCCAGGCCATTGTGCGAGGAGAGGCCTTAGCTTGACTCGCCTGTCACTTGGACTTGGCCACTTAGGTCTTATCATAGCTCCAGACCCAGACCCGGATCTAGACTCCACTACTCCGCTTTCATACAGTGCGCGACTAGTGATAACGGAATTATTTCAAGGGACCGAAAGACAACCCATCCCATTTTCCCCTGTTTTTACCGCTTATGTCATGGAGCAATATTACTGGACGCGGTAACAAATTGGACCAGACAGACTGGATATCTGGTTACTACCTATTCTTGAAGAAGTAAAGTCATTAATTAAAATAGGTATACCTCAGGTTGGTGATAACGATAATGAGACCTGAGAGATAAGGCTGCGTATCTGAGTTGAAAGGACTTGGAGACGTACAAAAGTGCCTCAATGTATCCATGGGCTAGGCTCTGTGACGGAATTGACAGTAACATATCACCGCGTAGATAGAACGTTGTCATCAGTGCCTGTTTCAAAAAAATATGCACGGTTGTTGGCGACAGATCTGGGGGACTTGTTTACCTTACCCAGATACGAAATTAATAAGAATGTCTAATTCTGAAATCTGTTGCATGCAAACCATGCAAGAAGTGTCGTTACTGCTAGTTATTCTATCATGTGATTATCCGTTAGAATAAAATGATCTCATTAGAGATTGTTAGTCCAGACTGCTACTCAATTTGAATTGATCAGTTTCCAAAAGGCAACGCCATCCTCCCATAGGTCATCTTTCACAACATCCGTCTTTCCATCACTCCTCCATCGCCTAATTTCATTCACGTTGGCCGGTCCCCAACTGACGTCATCCCCATTCACAAATTGAGCAAATCCCTCGTTCCACCCTTTCAAGAACTGCTTCTCCTCCAAGGTCAAGCCTCTTAGGTATCCAGCACCCCATAGCCATATGGGTATGTCAGTCAGGTGCGTCACACCGAGATGAGCAGGTATCTTCTCTTCGACACACTCGAGCCGTCTCTCGATGCGATACCGAAGAATATCCTTACCAGCTTCAAGGCCCCCATTAACGAGGGCATTGTGGAAGCCACGCTCGAGGAAATGCACTTGGACATTGGCATAGAGGCGACCGAAAAACTCGCGCCACGTTTTGTTCCCAGCGGGTAATCCCCTTCCAGTGCCGCAGTAATGGCTCATTAGTGTTTCAGTGATCTTTGGTGAAAAATCCGATGAAAGACGCTGATGAACAGAAGAGTACGATTCTGTTGGTGTTCGCCAGCGACGGTACATGGTGTGTTCTTCCTGACACTCGCCATTCAGTATCGTGATGCCAAGACTTTTCATCTTTTTAGCAAATTCCCCATTGTTTATCTTCTTCATAAGACATGATGGGTAGAATTGACCTTCGTTCAGAACACGAAATTCTGATATTTTCATTTCGTTCTGCACCTCGATCAACTTTTCATAAGGTATCGCTCGCAGCTTAGCCAGTTTCACGTCATCCTCAAGATCTAAAGAAATTCCAAGCCTGGTAATGTATTCGTCGAACTGTGGCTGGACGTCCTGTAGGGTTTTGGGTTCAGTGCCGGGGCCGTTGGAGAACATTGCAATACGTTTGATTATTGCACTTTTCTCTGGTTTGCAAAACAATTCGTGAGATAGTTGTTGAAAGGTTGAATATGCTCCGGCAGAGTAGCCGGCGACGGTGATATTGGTAGGATCGCCACCGAAATTCTTTATGTTCTTGTACGTCCATTCTAAAGCCGCTCTCTGGTCCCACATGCCCATGTTGCCCGTTGTATCTCCGTGAGCACTTGCTTCTGCTGCCAGCTCCTTGCCAGCTAAGAAGCCAAGTGCATTGAGCCTGTATGACGGCAGAACCATAATGGCACCAAACGCAGTTTCGCTTAGTAGCGGCACCAGAGCCTCTGGCGATGTATTGGCGTTGCCAACTTGGAGAAAGCCACCATGGATGTAAAAGCATACAGGCCATCCCTCATTGGGTCCTGGGCGAGCAGGAATCCAGATATTCAGCTGAAGACAGTCTTCGCTCACATCTGCAGCATTTGGAGGGATGCTGCTGGTAGGTTGAGGGCAGACCCATGTTCCCTTTGCAAATTGACCAGGCTGAGAAGCTGTGCCGTACGTGAACCCCGCGGGCAACTTTCGAGGAGAACGGAATCGCCACTGGTCTGTTGGTGGGAGAGCATAGGGAAGACCACCAAAGTAGTGGACTGCTGGTACGTTGTCGGCAGTAATGGTGAGTCCCTCGATGTGACCGAGTGGCCCAGCAACGAAAGGAAAAACTTCTCGTCGGTAGGACATGGTGCTTATGAGAGAGTAGTTTTGTGGTACGATGGAGTTTATCGATGTTTTTTTCTTTTCTTTTCTTTTTGAATTGCGTTCTTGGCCACATTTGACCTACAAATGCTTCGTCGAGTACCTACACATAGATGCTGGTAAATTTTGATAGTGTCGAATGCCTGGATGTGGATCGGAATAGCCGGGTAAACATCCCGCTCAATTAATTATGGGTAATTTCCAGCTCTACATCAGTCTAGGGTATCAACTCCTGAACTGGGGTTCTACAAACAGTTTGAACTCTACCAAACAAGACATCTAGTTAGCTTTTAGTTGACTTTTTAATGCTATTATTGATACGGTAATGTCCTTCCAGGTACCATTTTTTCTGATCCGAGGATAAGATATGGGGTAAGTCCGGAGATAAGCGTTGCACTTTTCCCCGCACCAAGATATCATGTCTGAATGTGTGCATGAAGACGTATGAATTCGTGATAAGAGCCAGTATTTAAATGCCACCATGTTTGCTCCGCTCCATACCCAGATAAGGATTTGCAGATACAGTATACACGATACCATACCAGAATGGCAGACGGTAATAAACAAAGCTCTAAAAGCACAACCCCAGCCCCGGCGGAACAAATCGACATAGAGGATGGTCAATCCCAAAAACTATACTCCACTGCCTACAATGCAGCTCTCAAGCTTGCTGCCGCCCATGAAGGTGAAGAAGTAGACTTGGTCGCCGAGAAGAGATTGATCAAGAAGATTGACTGGTATTTGATGCCAATGGTATGTCTGCAAACGCTATGATCCTTTCCTGGGCATAAAATTATAGCAGAACTAATTAACCATTTCCCAATACAGATGTGTCTGACCTATGCTTTGCAATACTATGATAAAGTAATGATCGGACACGGTGCCATCTTTGGACTGAGAGAAGACCTGGACCTCACCCAAGGACTTCGATATTCGAATTGTACCATGATCTTCTTCTGTGGTTTCATCATTGGCTGTTATCCTGTAAGAATTTGATCGTTCATCTATAGCGGCTACCGTATTGACAAATTGATTTAAGCTCTCTATTCTCGGACAAAAGCTTCCAAGTGCCAAGGTCTGTGCCGGCATTTGCTTCTTCTGGGGTGCTGTGGTAATGTCCACACCTGCATGCACTTCATACGGAGGCTTCATGACAAACCGGTTTTTCCTTGGCCTCATAGAGTCAGGTGTTTCTCCAGTCTTTATGCTGGTCACATCCAAATGGTATACCAACAGTGAACAAGTCCTCAGAATGGGATTTTGGTATTCTAGTAGCGGTGCCGTCAACCTTGTCTCGCCACTCATCAACTACGGGCTCGGCAGCATCAATGGCAGTATTGCGGGCTGGCGTATTCTTTATATATTTGCCGGTTCTATAACCATTCTGTGGTCTTTTGTCGTCTATGTCCTTTTTCCAGATTCTCCTGCAACAGCAAAACGCTTGACAGAGGAGGAACGTGCCATGTCAATTTTGCGACTTCGATACAATAACACCGGTTTCGAAAACACCAGTTTGAAGCCAAAGCAGGTCCGGGAGACGTTATTGAGCTGGCAATTCTGGTCTGTATGCTTGCTCTCGATGCTTTGCAGTACCGCCACGAGCGCAGCCAACACGTTTTCCACATTGGTCTTCAATGGTATGAGGTTCAGTATCTTCCACACCCTTCTTCTTAATATTCCGTTGGGAGCCATGGCTATTATCACCATAGTTGGCTCTGGGTGGTTGGGTCGAACATATCCCAATATGAGACACCACTTCTACACCCTTGCATGCATCCCTGTCATCGTGGGTTGTGTTCTCTTGTGGCAGCTACCACCGACTCAGACAGCTGGACGAATCATTGGTATCTACCTGGTTACGTTCTTCGGATCTTGCTATGTCCAGGTCATATCGTTTGGCACATGCAACTTCGCTGGCTATACTAAAAAGTCCATGGTGGCTGCTGGGATATTTGTGGCTTATTGCCTTGGAAACATTATCGGCGCGCTGTTGTTTGACGCGTAAGTATTTTTAGTATCCTTCCTCAGCAAACGCGTCGCTAACTGTGACGAAAAAGAAAATTCGCGCCAGGCTACAACCAGTCTTTTATTGGTATTATGGTTTGCTATGTTGTTGCCATGGTGGTATGTCAGACAACGCGATTCATGTTGGCGAGGGAGAACAAGAGACGCGACGCAGAATATGGCCCCCCCGGCATTAGTCATGGACTTGAAGACATGACTGAGAAAGAGAACAAGGACTTCCGCTATCAGCTGTAATATATATGCTCAGCACGACTTACACTACCGGTCTGTCACGTCTCGTAATTAGATCATCTGTCATGTTATTTAATCAATCTATTTAATCAGCATGGTTGACTTGGGGCACTATCGTCGCCTGTATATTTCCCCAGCGTGTTCCTACGTTGCTTATCACAGTTCCCCACATAGCAAGGTTCAAGATTAATTACAATCAAAGTAAACTGTCCGAAGCCTTTAGTGAGTCGAACTGTGCGCGTGTGATGAAGTCTAGTCATTTATGGTCTTACTTCGTGGTCTTGGCTCTATACACATAGCATACTTGTTAGAATTGGTTGCTAGTGCGACATATCGGGATGTATCTAGTGTAGGGTCACACATCTTTGTGGAGGGCTAAGCGAGTTGATCAAGATCCAATTGCAAACAGTAGTTACATGTTCAACACTGGCGATTTGGGGAACTCATGTCCCCCCTTTCTCTTAGTCCTTGTACCTCAATGAGCTCCAGTTAAACCATTCTCCCACAGGGCAAAACGGTTCCGTTTCTCAACAAAGCTCGGCCCAACGCCTAGCAAGTCTCATGGATTCTCGATTATTCACTCTTGCGCTCCAGCTCAATCGACAAAATCTTGGTCTGGCCTTCCACTGACTTGCCTTCCAGGATGTTGATATCAGCATCTTCTCCATCGAAGATATATGCCATCTGCTCGAGGGTACGACCCTTGGTCTCGGGGTAGCAGAAGTAGGCAATTAGTACGAAGGCTGCGAGGAAGACGATATAGGTGAAGTAGTACTTCCAGCCGATGCTTCCGAGGGCGATTGGGTTCACGAACATGTTGAAGATGCCGGCGACGATGCCTGAGGTCCACATAACAGTAAAACCTCGGGATCGGAGCTGAAACTGCCAGATCTCGATAGGGTAGGCAATGATCAGGGGTGTTCTGGTTCATTCATGTTAGTTAAGCAATGGTCACCATAGAATTGCAGCTTCTTTACTTACAGTGCAATATCGTAACCCGCGAAAAATACAAATAGAAGGGGAATAACGGCAACGCCCACAGCAGCGTTTCCGGTATTTGCAAAAGAGCCAGATAATCCGGTAATAGCAACGTAACTGACCAACATGGTTACAGCCGATGTCAGGAACAAAGGCCGTCGACCAAGCTTCTCGACCATTGCTGCCGCTGTAACGGCCCAGATGAGGTTCCAAATCTGTAGGCATGCTGAGATGAGCGTCTGGTGAGTAACGCTGGTGATACCGACAGTTTGGAGGACAAGAGCAAGATAGTACGAGACGACCCCGTTACCACTCCACTGACTGAATATTCCAAGAGTAGTCGAGATAAGCAGTCTCCATCTGTTGCCCTTGGTCTTCAGCATGTCTGCATAGCTGGCCTTCGTGTGTGCCTCTTGCTCTGCCTTGATAGTGTTTACAATTTCCTCAGTCTCATACTGGACTAGAGGCGAATTGATATCCCCATTGGCGTGATGCTTGGCAATGACAACAGCTGCGTCCTCCTTGCGGTCGACAGACGCGAGCCACCGAGGAGATTCAGGCGCCATCAAGAAACCAGGGAAAGCCATCACTGGAAGTAATAGCTGCATGAGCGATGGGAGGCGCCAGTCCCAAGAGCTGGTATAGTTTCTGGTTCCAAATGTCACCCATGCCGCGATGATACTGCCGAGATAAAAGCCACACTGGAAACAGGCAGACGCGATGGCTCTATGGGTGGGATAGGCTATCTCATTCAAAAGCAGAGGTGCGCCACTGGTGTACCATCCGGCTGCACAACCAAGTAAGCCACGGGCGGCGATGAAAGCTGCTGGGTTCTGCGCAGCTGTTTGTAGAATGGTTCCGGAGACAAGAAATAGATAGCCAATGTAAATGCCTGACTTGCGACCGTATCTGTTGGAAGTCCAGGCAGCGACAAAGAAGGAGACACCATTCATGAACCAGTAAATGGCGTTGATGAAACCAAGCCAGGCATCCTTTGGATGATCCATGAACTCGTTCCAGTTGGGAAGAGCTTGAAGGCCATTCATCAAAGAACCATCGTATCCGTTCGCAGATGCTATTGAGACTGGAGTAAGAATTGATCAATCTTGAGGTGAATCGCTACCAGTACTTACAGAACAGGACCAGTGAGAGTATAATGAAGTTCAACCTCAATAGATGCTTCTGCTTGTACCAAGGTTTCCCAGCAGAAGGAAGCGCCGATGCCAGTCTATCGCCAACAGTGAGCTGCTTCTCGACTCGGGCTTTGCTGTCAGTCATGATGGACACTGAAATGTGAACAAATGAAGAACAAGTGAGATATTCTGTCTGTTGTGCTGTCTCCGATCGTAGGACGAAGCACTGGCACCTTGATGAGGATACCTGCAGTTTTATAGGAAATCATGCGTTATTGCCTTCGACCAGGACCTTGAAAAGTTGGGGACCCAACCTTATTGGGTGGAGACTATCAATTGTTATCTGGGGTCGGGATGACCTAGCACCTGGTCCGAGAGAGGAGGCACTCCGGGGAAGTTCCAGACCTGTTCATATCTCACGAGACCGTCTATCCCCACCGCAACAGGAGCGTTAGCGAGCCTTTGATCATGGTATCGGCGAACTACCGACTACCGAATGTGTTGGCGGTAAATTGTGCAGAGAAATGGCGGAGTAATATTCACACTAGACATGCTAGAAGACGGAGGCGGAGAATTACCAGAAGTAGTAAGTTCTTCAGAGCAGATCTTCTCTCGGCTAACACTGCCGGGATCTTTTGGGAATCAACTACCATAGAATATAAGAGTGATAAGCTAGTCAGTCCGAAACTCGGAGATAAATAATTCTCAGTTGTATTGTTCGAGAGGGACATCTCTGATACACGGTTCAAAACGTGATAAGCAGCACTATCTTTTCGAATCTCATCCCATACTGGATACGATCCAATATTCTTGCATTCTGTTATCATGTCGCCTCTCTTGAGGGATACTCGCGCAGAAGAGCTGCCTGTCGACGAGCTGCTGTCGAAACTGACAGTGGATGAAAAGGTGGCCCTTCTTGCAGGTAGATTGCAGGGTTAGCTTTGCAACTTTCCCCTCCAGCTGACCATGGTACAGGAAAAGACTTTTGGCACACAACAACGTTGCCCCATCACGGTATACCATCCATACGCGTTTCCGACGGACCGAACGGCGTGCGCGGCACAAGAATATTTGCTAGTGTTCCCTCATCGTGTTTGCCATGTGGGACAGCACTGGGCGCGACATTTGATCCAGACTTGTTAACCGAGCTCGGCCACTTACAAGGCCAAGAAGCAAAGGCAAAAGGTGCTGTTTGTGTTCTTGGCCCAACACTCAACATCCAGAGAGGTCCCTTAGGTGGGCGTGGCTTCGAGTCTTTCTCCGAAGACCCTCTACTCTCTGGAATCCTGTCAGGATACTACGTGAAGGGTCTCCAAGAGGAGAATATTGCAGCTACACTGAAGCATTTTGTCTGTAATGATATGGAACATGAACGCTTGGCCGTCAACGTAATCATCACGGAGCGCGCCATGCGGGAGATTTACCTGTTGCCCTTCATGCTTGCTATCAGCATTGGCAGTCCTCGGGTCATCATGACGGCTTACAACAGGGTCAATGGCACACATGTCTCCGAAAACAAGTCGATTTTGCAGAAGATTATTCGCGACGAGTGGAAATTCGATGGTCTTGTTATGAGCGACTGGTTTGGTACCTACAGCACAACAGCTGCCATTCATGCTGGTCTTGACCTGGAAATGCCTGGTCCAACACGCTGGAGAGGCTCGTCCTTGATCCACGCTGTCATGGCCAACAAGGTCACAGAAGAACAGCTTGATGCTCGTGTGCGCAATGTTCTTAACCTCATCAATTATTCTTTTGCCTCGGGTGTACCCGAGAACGCATCCGAGAAACGATTGAACCGCCCAGAGGATCAATCACTTTTGCGACGAGCAGCTTCAGAGTCCATCGTTCTTCTCAAAAACAACAATGGTATCTTGCCCTTCACCAAATCAAAGACAACTGCTGTTATTGGCCCGAACGCAAAGATTACTCGCTACTGCGGAGGGGGTAGCGCATCTCTTGTTCCATACTACAGCGTTTCACCTTACGATGGTATCAGAAAGCAGTGCGAAAATGTAGCCTTTGCGCAGGGTGCAACAGATCATCAGATGCTTCCTCAAATGGGTAATGTGCTCAGGACAGAAGATGGTCAGCCAGGCTTCACTTGGACGGCCTATAATGAGCCAGCGTCAGCCAAGGACCGGGTTGCATTCGATAAGCGTGTTCTTGTCGACTCAAATTGCTTCTTTTTGGATTATGAGCACCCAGACCTGTCTGAAGTCTGGTACTCCCAAGCTGTTGGAATCTTCACTCCTGACGAAAGCGGTCTCTATGACTTTGGACTAGGAGTAGAAGGCACTGGCAAACTCTACATTGACGATGTATTGTTGATCAGCAATGTCGAAAATCAAACGCCTGGCGAGACACTCTTTGGCTCTGGCACCGTGGAAGAAAAGGGCAGCGTTGAACTAGTAGCTGGCCAGGACTACAAAGTTCGAGTGGAATGGGGCTGCTTTCAAACCAGCAAGTTACCACCTCGTGGACCCGTTGGTGGCCGACATGGAGGACTGAGATTTGGTGCATGCAGACGAATTGACCCTGCCCAAGCTATTGAAGATGCTGTTCGAGTAGCAAAGTCTGTCGATCAGGTTGTTCTTGTCGTTGGCTTGAATGGTGAGCTTGAGTCCGAGGGAACAGATCGAACCACCATGGATATGACTGTGCATACTAATGCTCTCATCTTCAACGTACTTGCGGCAAACCCCAATACTGCTGTAGTAGTCCAGTCAGGCACGCCTATTAGTATGCCTTGGATTGAAAATGCTAAAGCTGTTTGCCAAGCTTGGTATGGTGGTAACGAGACAGGAAACGGCATTGCAGATGTGTTGTTCGGTGACATGAACCCGGTAGGCCTTGGCTTGATACCATGCGAAATACCTGGAAGAGGTGGCTAACAATGACCACAGGCTGGCAAATTGCCATTGACGATCCCGCGCCGTATTCAAGACAACCCTACCTACTTGAACTTCCGCAGTGAGGCAGGGCGGGTCCTCTACGGCGAAGACGTTTATGTTGGATACAGGTACTACGAGAAAATCGACAGCAAGCCGCTCTATGCTTTTGGCCACGGTCTCTCATACACCAGCTTCTCGCTGGAGAACTTGGACGTGCGGCTTAGCGATGACGTTTGCAAGATTGCACTTTGGGTTACCAATATAGGTTCTCGCGCTGGAGCCGAAGTCATCCAAGTCTACCTTGGGCCAGCATCGACCACTACTATTACGCGACCTGTCAAGGAACTCAAGGCGTTCCGCAAGGTCTATCTCGAGGCTGGAGAAGAGAGAAGAATTACGATTGACATGGATGCAGTACTTTCTACAAGCTATTGGGACGAGACTCGCGACAAGTGGTGCAGCGAGAAGGGCGATTATAATGTCCTGGTCGGTACAAGCAGTACAGATACGCCACTACAAGCCTCTTTTCAGGTGAATAAGACTAGATATTGGAAAGGTCTGGCGCCTTGATCTAGGAGATAGATAGATCACGTAGATATCATCACCGGAAGATAGAATAGACCCCACAAAGAATCGTTACAATCTTAGGCAAGCACAGTTGATACACGTGACTGTATTGTAGGCATCACCGGCTTTCGGGTTCTTTTGCGGAAGTGTTTTTCGCGGGGGTAGATCGGCTCAACCCCCCCTCCCAACTGTCACGCTACTCAACTTAGTCTGTATTCACTATCGGCCATATTCAAGATGGAGTCTGACTGATGGCACAAACAAACACTACAAAGTCTTATGTGATTGTATCGTTATTTGTAATTTTTTGGATGCAATCATCAATCGAAATGTCGAGAAGTCCTGCTTCTCCAAGGAGTGTTGCACGGCAAGCATGCGATATATGCCGTATTCGAAAACGCAAATGCACCTTTGACTCTCAAGACAACATATTTTGGACCAATATAACCGATTCATCCATGACATGCGACAATTGTAAAAAGGCAGAATCGCAGTGCACTTTCAATCTACCATCAAAAGTGCGAGGGCCAAAAAGAAAAACCCGGTATGAATCCAGCGTTCCAGGGTCCGCACTTCCAGAAACAGACGAAGGTCGAAGTTCTATGCCAAAAAGCTCGTTTACAGCATCTGGAAGTTCCATCACATCTTCCACAGTGTCTTTTGACTCTCCTGGAAGCTACATAGTCCCGTGTGCGACAGACGTACTGTTTTCTCGGGACCTTGTGCGATTCATCCTTGACGACTACATAACATACGTTTATCCACTCATCCCCGTGATTCATCGCCCGTCATTCAGAGCAGACCTTGAGGCTCATCGGGACTTATACGATGAGGACTTTCTCACTTTGATCATCTCTTTGTGCGCCGTTACAGTCGGGCTGTTGCCATCGCGGTTTCAGATATATCGCGACTTCTCCAGTCCGCTACCATTTCAGACACGTTCTGATATGATAGGGTGTTGTTACAAGATCAATCAAAGCTTTCGAAATACGACGTATTTCGACACTGTTAATCAACGAAAATGGGCCAGCAGCTTTACCCTTGGTAACGCATTCCACCAAATCGGCAACGTCAACCTCTGGAGGATGCTTGAGGTGGAATCAATGCAGCTGTTACGTCTACTGGAGGTGCATCACGTCTCAACATACAGAGGTATGGACGCTATTGAGGTTCAGCTACGTAAAAAGGCCTTTTGGCTGATGTTTTACGGTTATGTACACCAAACGTATAACTTGCGGAACGAGCGTCTCACCTTTCTCGACCCCGTGCTTTCATGCGAAATAAATTTCGATGATCTCATACCAGCTCCGGTGGATGACGAATACATAACAACGAGTGGCATTTTACCTTGTCCTGTGAACGCAAGCGCTCAGTCTCTCACCTCGGGGTTCGATGCCCACTCACAGATCTTTCTAGCAGGGTTGAGACCTGCAGGCTCAAACAATCAAAGGCATTGCAGGTGCAGTCACTTTCAAGATCCGGTATCGCGTTTGAAATTTCTTCAAGAGAAGCTCTATCACCTCATGCATATTATCAACTCTATATTGCCTACTTATAGATCATGGAATAAGTCCAACCAAGCGACTGCGCCTTTGGATTCAGATGATATGGCCAGCATACAGCTTGACGCCATTCGTGCCAATATACACACCACACGTTTTTGGCTTCAAGTAATGATACTCGATCAGATCGATGCACTTGGCAACCCAAGTGACGATTCGACAGGGTCGCGAGACTTAGTATCGCGCGATGAACGTGCGGGTATCTGTCAACAATTGCTCAATCTCTTGAATTCTCTCTGCCGAACCAGCTTGGAACTTAATGGTCTTTCTTTAGTAAGTTGAAATAAATTTGGTTTGGGAGTATTGTTTCTCGCTAACGAAGTATCCTTCACCATTTGTAGGTTTACAAAGTCAGAGATGTCGCTGTTTCGCTTTTATCCTCATTAGACGGCAGCACGGAAGAACAAAGACAACAGAGCACTCAATATCTGCTCGAGTTCTCTCGATTACTATCGGTTCTTGATGTTAGCGAGCAGTGTAACCTGTTAAGTCTCCAGAGTTGGGTCGATACTAGTCGAGATGAAGAGAATCGATAGACTTCAATATAGTTGAGAGATGGGATACAGTTGACAAAGAAGAGAACTCCTTCTACGTAAGGAGTGAGACTTTGCGGTGCGTGGCATGCGGTTGTTCTAGCAATAATTATCGTGTCTTGTCTTAAAAAGTCCTAAATTATGATGTGGCATTTACGTCTTTCGTGACAAAACGCCGGACTCCTGCTGACACCGACGATCGATGCCGAAAACTTGAAGTCAACGGGTAACACTACCCGACGCAGCCGACAATGAAGCGGGTCTGCTCATCAACCGCCATAATCCTGACATACTTCAGTACGCCAACGAAGGAACATACTTCCGGGCATTAACAAAGGACTCTGATTATCACAAACAACCGCAGAAACTATGGACAAAGTACTCGCCAAACCTGCCGACTTGTGCTGCCTTAAAGGCGGCTTTCACACTGGAGAGCCAACTGGCTCTGTAAAGCAGATCGGTGGTATCGATACTTACGTCGCTAAGCCTAAGTCGGGCATGGAAAATGGAAATGTTCTGCTCCTTTTCCCTGACGCCTTTGGTTTACATACTAACAGCTTTCTGATGATGGACGCCTTTGCCGAGTGCGGCTACCTGACTCTCGGAGTCGACTATTTCCTTGGTGTAAGTAAAACTCTTACATCAGACCCTTCGAAAGGACAAGGTCCTAACTATATAAGGATCCTGTGACGAAACACTCTCTTACTCCCTTGAGCGACCCAAACTTTGACTTTGAGGCGTGGAAAAATAAGCATCTTCACGCCTCCGAAGAAGCCGCTGCCAGATGGGTCAAGGCTGTTAAGGCCAAGTATCACACCAGCGAGACTGTCAAGTTTGCGGCCGTTGGATATTGGTGAGTCAGCTCTAGATTACCACTTTGCTTGATGATTTAACCTTCTTGGGACAATAACGGTATTGATGATGTGTTAGTTGGGGTGCTCGATTCGTCACCCACCAATTGTCGGCTGAGGGTATCTGCCAAGTCGGAGCAATTGCACACCCATCCTTCCTCAAGGAGAGCGATGTATCCAAGATCAAAGGTAAGAAGCCTACTTTAAAACGTAAATGAATATGTCTAGGTTCATATAGCTAACCATCGAAATTCAGAACCAATTTTCTTTTCCGTGCCTGCTACGGACAAGCTCTTCGAGCCTCAGCAGCGCAGTCGAACAGTTGAGATCCTGACGCAAGGAAACGGAAAATTCAACATGCAGATTTTCTCCAACGTCGGCCATGGCTTTGCAGTATGTCTTATGCAGAGATTTGACCTCTAAAATACTTATGCTAACGCCTATTGCGTAGTCCCGAGCACGTCTCACCGATCCTTACGAGAAGTGGGCAAAGGAGCAACATTTTAAAAGCTTCGTTGACTGGTTTGACTTTTGGCTTGGAAAGAAGTAAATTTCCCGTCGAGCAGACTAGTAGGGTCGTACTAAAGAACTTGTAGCATGGACATGGTAGGGGCCAAGATGTGAAATATCGATCCGCAGCGTTTATTCCAGCAATATGAGATGAAGATAGAAATAAGAACCCATTGGATAAAACTAAACCTCTTACACGTCTCTACCCATAGTTTTTGTCTTGCTCTTGGTTGCTAGCATCTCTGACAGGACTAAATCTCTTTCATCCACCAGGTTCTTCCAATCCACACCGGCAAACGACTCATTTACACTTTGCTGTAGTGCTTTCACCTTATCTTCACTCCAGTCGAACCTGTTCTTCAAAATATCATTTTCCCAGCATCTGATGGCTGGTCCGAGTCTCTCGAACCTCTGTGCGAACCCATCAGGTCCTCCTCCGCCACCAAGCGCATTGGTAGCGATAGGACCCGTAAGCGCCCATCGAAGACCAGGTCCTTGTGTGACAGCAATGTCCAGATCTTTAGCTGACACGATGCCCCTACTGATAAGGCTGTACGCTTCGTTGTTAATGGCCGCTTGTAGGCGATTTGACACGAAGCCTGGAACCTCTTGATGCAAGAGGATAGGTCTTTTACCGAGGGATTTATAAAAGGCAATAGCGGAAGATACAGCATCTGAGCTGGTATTCGGATGAGGAACAACTTCGACAAGGGGAATTAGATGTGGCGGATTGAAGGGATGACCGATAAGTACACGACTGGGGTCTTTCTTGCAGTTTCGAACAAAGGCGGACGATGGTAGGCCAGAAGAGGATGAAGCGATGACGACCCCAGGTCTAGTTCTCTCGTCCAGTTTCTCCATCAAACTTTGTTTGAACTCAACACGCTCTGGACCATTCTGTGGAAAGAATTATTAGTTGGCACGCGAGAGTCTTTTCAACGATCCAAACTCCGGGGGTAAAAGTTCCATACCTCCTGAACAAAATCTACTTCGGGCAATCGTGGGAGAATGTCAACAACAAACTCATAATTGGAAGCAAGCTTTTCAAAGTCTCCACGCGCCTCAAAGAACGATCTCGCCTGATCCAGATAGCGCTTGAGAGACTCATGGGCGCCGTCAGCGGGATCCGAGATAATGACTCTTAGACCACATGACATAAACAGAACAGCCCATCCCATGCCAATAACTCCACAGCCTATAACAGCCACTGTACGTATTTCGTGCGTCATTTTGGAATTTTGAAAGTTCGAGGCGATGGTTCGAATAGGCTTCTCGGAGAGTCAGTAATTGAGATGCAATTTGAGATAATTGTCGAACAGCATGAAGACTGATATCATTCTAATTCAAAATCTGTCGCATCCATATATTACTCTACGCTCCCCTATAGCAACAGAAGTTGAAATGCTAAGCTGGCTGTTCGTTGCCGTCAATGGGGTATGGGACGGGGTAAATCCGGGGAAAGTTATCCGTGATACGCACGGGCCGAGGGTCTCTGGATACGAATGCGGGCAACAAGCATAACGGACCATTCCACCCTGTAAGTGAAGTTGTCGGCCGGGATCGGAAGCTCTGCACAACCGGTCGTGACTGTCCAAGTAACAGCATAACTCCGAACTACAAAGTGCTATTGCAGCCTCTGAGCGCATTCAGATTACCTCAAAGCGTCAGATCAAATCAACCGGCATGACTAGTACAAGCACAGAAACATACGGTCCAGGAACCGTTGTCGACACCGAGTTCCAGCCTCTTCCCAAAGAATGCGAGAGGGTACTGCGATTGCTCGCCTCCAGAACACCTGGATTTACTCAAGATGAGGAGCTACTTAACGGCGTCCATTTCCACGGTCAGGACCTACCCTGTATACCTGGGCCCATCAAGTCTCAAGCCGTTACGGCAGTCCTCCACGGGATGGTTGGTATCGTTGGTTTAGAGATACTCCGTCTTCGTGGGATCTCAAACAGCAAAACAGTCCACATTGACACCGATCACGCGGGGCTTTATCCGGCTACTGCTGCTCTCGTCAATATCGACGGTATCACTGGTCCTCCTGTTATTAAACTCCCCACGGTTCCTCAATGGGACAAAGATCGCGCATCCAATTCCCCACTCGTGTATCGTGCTACAGCGATTTACGAGACGGCTGATAAGGGTGTCTGGTTCCAACTTCATGGATCGCTCGATTCGTGGAAGATGCTTGCTGTAATTGGCATAACCAAAGATCTCGACGAGAAGATCCGCACCAACGAAGAAGCGTATGCGCTCATCCAAGAACGTGTTCGCACGTATCGTGCTCGCGAGATTGAGCAGCTTATGGTTGAAAAGGGACTCTCTGGATCCATAGTCCACTCACCTGCGGGATGGCGTCAGACTGAGATGGGAAAGTCCTTGTCACGACACCCTCTTGTCAACTACAGGCAGCAAACTGAGACTGCACCCTGCCCGTTCCCCGAATTGGCTGATAAGCGACCACTGGCTGGCATCAAAGTAGTGGAGTTGACTCGCATTATCGCTGGAGCCGCTGCCGGTGCTGCTCTTGCCTCTCTTGGTGCTGAAGTCATTCGTGTCAACTCGTCTAAACTCAAAGATTACACACCCGCTCAGCCCTCAGCTCTCATGGCGGGCAAAACGACTATTGATCTGGACCTTGAAGACCCGGCTGACCACGCAAAGCTCATGCAGCTGTTCGGACAAGCTGATGTGATTTTGCAAGGCTATCGTCTGCGCTCCTTCGAGCGTCGAGGCTTTGGCTTGAAAGCAGCACTTGATCTCGCCAACAAGCGAGGCAAGGGTATCATATACGTCGACGAGAACTGCTATGGTCCTGATGGTTATTATGCTGAGAGGCCTGGCTGGCAACAGGTCGCTGATGCTGCTGCCGGTAGCGAATGGGTCATGGGTCAGTCGTTCAACTGTCCAACTGGCCAAGGCGTGTTGCCCAGTCTACCCATATCAGACATGTCGACGGGTATCCTGACTGCTCTTAACATCATGTGCTGCATCCGCGACCGAACCAAATTTGGGGGGTCCTACCACGGGCATGCGTCTCTTACAGCGTACAACATGGCAACGCTTGACACCGAGGTCCGCCTATATCAAAGAGATACAGTGGCACAGATCAATGACAAGTACAAGTTTCCCAGCTGGTCAAGTGATATACATGTGGCTCCACTGTATTATGCAATTCTTGACGCATGGGACAAGCAAAGTAACCTGATTAAAGACGAAAAGTATTACGTGCATTTCTCTGATTCTGTTTTTGGATCTGATCTTCGTGTACTTGGACCGGTTGTCAGGTATGAGGAGGATGAATTTACGCCCAAATGGGACAGCCCACCTGTACCATTTTGTCATCATGGGTTCCGAACCTTTAAGTCCGCGTAAATAAGTCATACAGTTAGTATATACAACGATCTTTCAAGTTATTACAGTGCTTTCGTATCACGAATCACGTGATGAAGTAGGACTGAGGTCTATTATATATCTAGATCGAATTCAGTCCAGTCGAGGTACAACTTCTACCTACTTGCTTATCAGTTCATCGTGAAACTAATAAGTTGGACGTCTCTAACTGTGAGTTTGGGAGATGCAATGTCTTAGCTTCAATGTCGCTAAGCAGAGATTCTTGTCAGATCCTCATGTTTTTCGATTTGCGCTCATGGATCTTCATCTATAGTAATTTCTCAATCTGTGTCATAGCTCCTAACACCTTCTCTTCCTCAAACCTCCTTCCGACAAGTTGCAACCCTACAGCACGACCATCCATAGCCAACCCATCATATAATCCCCAATTCCAAGCATCAATCTCGTTTCTAGGCTCATGCTTTACATTATACTTCTCGTCAAGCTCTTTATTGGCCTTGCCTGCAGGAAAAGTCAATGCAGTGTAATCCAGAAAGTTAAACACTTTGGTGTAACCTGTCCATCGACAGTGTCCATGTGGTACTGCGGTGTGTGGCATTGTCGGTACGAGAAGAACATCGACAATATTTCCTGATGGAGACCGTGCAGTGTTCCAGAGATCATGGTACGCATTCTGTGCTGCTACCTTGCGCTTGTTGAGCTGCCAGTATGAGTATACTGAAATAGGATTGCCACGATCAACCAAAGATTGGATCTGAGGTACAAAAGGCTCCCCTCCTTCTGATACAGCCCTCCGGATATCCTCACCTCCATCAGACGTATAGTACTTGTCCTGGTCGTCAAATTAGTAATTTCGATGATTCTGTCTCTCTCAGTGACTTGCCATTATGTTGATGATTTCTGAATGTAAAGTCGAATCCCACTCCACAACCTCATGGCCCGCAGTCTTCAGCTGTTCTACCAGCCGATGGAATAGTCGCTCTATAGGCGGATGCACCTTGACCAGACCGTCATCCAGCAAAGCACCTATGACAAGTGGTTTCTCCGAAAATGTCTGGAAAAGATTTTCTCTCCATGGAAGCGGTGGTAGCTGGGGGTCTATGGTCCAAGGCTCTCCCTCAACCGCCAATTTGGTAACTAGGGTAAGAGATCTCAATGACCTAGCCATTGGACCTACAGACGACGGTATGTGCTGTTGTCCGTCTAGTGTGACCTCGACGCCTCGGTACGTCATTCTACCACTCTGCAATATAAGTCAGCTGACTTGATCCGAGGGTGTTGTCATAGCTGTTTGCTTACGCTTGGTTTCAAACCCCAAATGCCATTCATGTGGCTCGGGATCCGTATCGAGCCTCCGATATCTGTCCCCCAGCCGATCAGCGAGCCGCCAAGGGCTAGCATAGTTGCCTCCCCTCCGGACGAACCACCAGAGGTGAGTGTCGGATCATCTGGATGTGTGGTAACACCCCAGAGTGGATTCTCTGTCTCGCACCACTGATGATGTCAACCAGTCATCTCGAGAGCAAGCTTAGAGAGGTTCTACCTTACCATAATACTTTGGGGGAGGTTTGTCTTTGCGATAACGACTGCTCCGAGTTGCTTCAACCTCTCCACGAGAGGGGCGTCAGAGATCGCTGGCGCGAAGGCTCTTGCAACATACCCCAATGTGGAGTCTAATCCAGAGATATTGAACTGATCCTTTAATGTTATGGGTACGCCATGCAAGGGACCTACTAAGCGACCGTTTTCGCGACGGAAGTCATCGAGACGCTTTGCTTGCGCGATGGCTTCATCAAAACAAATCTCTGTCAAGCAATTTGTCTGAGTTTGTAAGTTTTATGTTCACTTTACGGGAGACTGATGATAGGACAGGATTGCTACCTTTTGATGTGCCTCATACGATCTAGAAGCAGTGTCTGTCAGGGAATCTGGCGATCATTGTCTTCCGTATGTACACATCGGTGCCCGCTTACTTTGCAATAAAACCACGGATAAGCTCAACAGCCGAGACTTGTCCTGTTTCCACTAAGCTGATTATGTCTTGAATGTCGACCGCTTCGGCGCCAAGGATGCTCAGTTCAAAATCGGTGTCTGGCCGATATTTATCAAGCTGAGCCTTTCGACTTGCTCGTTTAACCATAACAACTTCCGTCCATGATCTCTGGGGACCGATTTTGGCGTTCTCGCAATCCATGATTATTATACTGCAGGATAGATAACAAGTCGATGTCACAGGATAGGGCGTGGAATGGAGTATGGGAATAATGTCCGTCCTAAAACAAGAAAACTGGCTACACTATGAACAGATACACTGCACACAATTACGAATGCAACCCATGTCTATATCAGTGAGGGGCGATAAGCATTGGGTGATGAATCACGTCCGGGTAACTGTAATCGAACGAGAACGAGGAGGACAGAATCGCGGAGATAACGGAACGATCGGGATCCTTTCCGACAGTGGGTAATAGTCCCGTGGAGCAGGCATCTTACTATATTTGTTTGTGACTGACTACTGATGGAACGGGTCAAAGAACAACGTGGGGTAGAATACGGCTCGGGGAAAGATCCACAACCCAGCCATTCTGGTCTTATCGCCTTTGCACGCTACCTTGACTTCTCCGCAATGCAGATGACAGCAGAAGAGAACATCTTGCCCGAAAAAGGACTGAGTAACTAGCTAGCATCCACTTACTCGGCTTTCGCTCTTTGTCGTCGCTCGCTTTGCATCTTACCACTAGCGGAAAACCTACTGGTGCGATTTGAGGCAATCGATGCCGGCTTTGCCCCGCGCCTATGGGCCGGACTTGGGTTGGTTAGAGTTAATTAATATGAGACTCTGTGACGACTATGATCATCAACAATCAACAACGCAATCAGCCTCTTCTCTCTCCTACTTACACACACACACGCTCAATCGAAATATCGCATCGCAATGGCTGTAAAATCTGAAAAGGAATTCCACGTCGCCATCGTTGGTAAGTTTGTCGTCATATCATTCATGCCCTTGCCCAACAGCTTTAACTCGGTCTGCAGGCGCCGGCATTGGTGGTCTTGCTTTGGCCATGGCTCTCCACAAGAAGGGAATCTCCTTCACACTCTATGAGGACGCAAAAGAGTTCTCAGCGGTTGGGTAAGTGAAGTATTTAGTCGGCGGTGTTGTCGCAAACGAGGAACCCCGACTAACTATTCAGCGCTGGAATTGGGTTTGCCCCTAACGGCATGCGCACCATGGATTTGATTGAGCCTGGTTTCCGACCTCTTTACGAGAAGATTTGCGTGGGAAACAAGGGTGAGGACGCACAGACAATCTTTTTTGAGGGTATGCTTCTTGAAGAAGGTTTTGGTACGTAACCCTCCCAGGTAGCCTTTCCGCTCCTTTACACTTACTGACTCTAATTCTACAGGTCGTGATCAGCCTTGGGCGGGAAAGTCAGCATGGGGTCATCCCGATTATATCCGCAAATCTGTAAGTCCACCAGCCCAATCTAGGGAAGACTCATGACAATTGACCACCTAGCCAGGCTCACCGTAAAGAACTGCTCGACATCATGAAGAGCTTTATCCCCAAAGACAGTGTCCAATTCAGCAAGCGTCTCACAAAGATTGAACAACGCCCAAATTGTGTCACCCTTTCTTTCCAAGATGGTACCACAGCCAATTGCAGTATTCTTGCGGGTGCCGATGGCATCAAGAGTACTGTGAGAGGACACGTGCTAGAAAAGCATCCAGACCAAATCGCGCCCGTTTACGCCGGTGCCTACTGCTACCGCGCTGTCATTCCCATGTCTGAGGCTTATGAGATTCTGGGTGATCTTACAGATGTCGCCAAGATTTACTTTGGCCACAAGAAAAGCGCTGTCACTTACCGAATCACTCAGGGAGAAGAATTTAACTATCTTCTATGTGTTGCTGACGCCCCCGATGCATGGAATCTTCAGAATTCAGTCACGGAACTTATTCCACACGAGCAAATGATGGCCGACTTTGATGGCCCTGGAGTTGACCCTAAATTCCGTCAACTGCTTGCCAAAGCTAAGCCCGTCAAATGGGGATTATTCCATCACCGTCACACAGCATCCTACTTCCGGGATCGCGTTGCCCTAGTCGGTGACAGTGCCCACGCTTCTCTACCCTTCCAGGCCGCTGGTGCCGCTCAGGGTCTTGAAGACGCTCTTGTTTTGTCCGTACTCGTTGCGGAGCTATCCAAGCAGCCTGAGCGTGGGGCCGCTCAGCTACCGGCTATACAAGCTGCTCTTACAGCATACGACTCTGTCAGACGACCTCGAGCTCAGAAGCAGCTCGAGCAGGCAGCCGAGGTTGCCGAAATGATATTCTTTCAACATCAGGAGGGTGGCGATGACATGCTCAAGATTCTGCCACATCTCCAGAAGGGACGTTTCAACTGGTTATGGTTCCATGACATAAACGATGATGCGAAGGAAGCAGTGAATAGGATGCACAAACTTAACAGTGCCAACACTTCTTCAAGAATTTAAGAGCATTAGTAATTGTCATAGCAAGTAAACAATTTATATCTGCGACTGGCTAATGAAGCCAGTGAAAGCTGTTGCCGATAGTGACATTAGAATGTAGGCACCTTCGGGCTGACCTATACCATACTTCCCGTACAGGCTTGATGACTGAGAAGACTGGGGCCACCGTTGATTGGTTCAAATCAAGAAGATACTCAGCAATACTGAATAGAGCAGATTACCCTAAAGCTCAAATGCCAATATTTGTCGTACCCTATAGCCC
Organism: Fusarium armeniacum; assembly: GCA_013618295.1. Taxonomy (NCBI): domain Eukaryota; kingdom Fungi; phylum Ascomycota; class Sordariomycetes; order Hypocreales; family Nectriaceae; genus Fusarium; species Fusarium armeniacum. Next base: position 43,178 of record JABFER010000211.1, on the reverse strand, counting down.
AGCCCTTCTTAAATAGAGTGCTGTCATCGTTAAGATCCATCGAAAATTACGACATGGGGGTTATAATCCGACGGCGGCCGAGCTGTCGGCAAAATCCCGCGGACAAAGTCCGAAACCCACCCCGACACCGGTGGTCGGCATCTAGGGTTAGTCACCTTGTTCAACTACTTCTATTTCCTGATGCCCTCGGTTTACGTTGTCAGCAATAGAACTTTCAACAACATGGCGTCTCAGGTACTTACCAAGGAGGAGAAATCTCTCCATGACCAGGTCAACATCTTACCACGACGCCAGCTGGGCATCGCCCTTGCAACCTTGTCTGTATCATTGCTTCTCACTATCATCGACCAGAATGGAATATCAGTTATGCTTCCCACGATCGCATATGACCTACACGCTGAGAATACTATCTCTTGGGCTGGAACATCCAGTCTAGTTGCCAACACATGTTTCCAGATGCTCTACGGCAGACTGTCCGATGTCTTTGGGCGTAAGGTCGTCTTCATAAGTGCCATTCTACTTCTCTGTTTTGCGGATTTACTATGCTCGTTCAGTCGCAATGCCATCATGCTGTACATTTGCAGAGCCATTGCAGGTATTGGGGGCGGTGGTGTCCAGAATCTTGTTAACATCATCATATCGGATATCGTCACTCTTGAGCAGAGAGGAAAGATCCAAGGCGTCACAGGAGCTGTAGTTGGGCTAGGTAATATTGTGGGCCCATTCATAGCTGCCGGAGTTATGGCGCAGACGTCGTGGAGAGCTTTCTTCTGGGTTCTGTCTCCCTTGTCATTATGCACAGCGGTACTTTCTTACTACTTTCTTCCTTCCAAGCCCGCTACCGTTGGGTTTTGGGAAGGAATCAGAAAGATTGATTGGGTGGGCACATTCGTTTCAGGCTCCGGCATTGTACTTCTCCTTATCCCAATCTCCGGAGGTCAGTCATTGTTACTCTTGTGCCGCTCCGTTGTCTCTAATACGTCTGTTATCAGGAGGATCGTACTTCTCTTGGGACTCGCCTATCTCCATAGGCATGCTTAGTGCTGGCAGCGCATTGTTCATCGTGTTCATCATATGGGAATGGAAGGTGGCAAAACTTCCAATGATGCCAGGCAAGTTTGTCCTTAGTTGATATTGACTGCTTTACTGATGCAAGACATTATTTCCAGTCAACATTTACAGGAATGGAACTCTGTCCATTATGCTTGCGCAGAACTTCTTGTTCGGTGCCGTTTATCAGTCGTATCTCTACTATGTTCCCCTGTACCTCCAAAACCCCCGTCAATATAGTGCCATGAAATCAGCGGCACTCTACACTCCTTTGGTAGCTGGGCAGGCGATAGCTTCGATTGGTTCAGGTCAGTATATCAGTCGTCGTTTGAGATACGGAGAGGTGATTGTTACCGGATTTGCACTCTGGACGATGTAAGTCTGCCATCCCTTGAGCTTCGAGTCTATGGCTGATACATCGATCCAAACAGCGGAGCGGGCCTAGCTCTAATCTTCAATCGACAAACCAGCCCAGCAGTCATCGCCGTCATTTTAGCCGTTGTCGGAACAGGAGTAGGATGTATCTTCCAACCTACCCTTATCGCCCTCCAGGCTCATTCGCCTAAGAGTCGTCGCGCTGTCATTATCTCGAATCGAAACTTCTATCGATGCATGGGCGGCGCATGCGGCCTGGCCATTTCAGCTGCAGTCCTCCAAGCCCGTTTGAGTGCGACCTTGCCAGTTGATCATAAAGATCTTGCAAGCTCAACCTATGTCTTGCCTGATGGGATGCGTGACAAGGGCGGTGTGTTGGACGCTTACATGTCAGCGAGTCATAGTGTGTTTATTCTCCAAGTGCCTCTCATTGGGGCATGCTTGCTTGGCACAATCTTTATCCGGGATCGTGGTTTGGATCCAGTAAAAGAGACCTAGAATGGCTGGTTCTGACAAGCCTGCATGTGCCTGTTTTTAACATTGTACCTGTATCGGTTGACGGCCAACAATAGCAGGTCATGTCATTACATTGTCCTAAGCATCTTCCGCTTCATCTACTATAACAGATCTAAGCATATGTTACGCACTCATGCTAACTAAATGTGTTCCTGAAAGCATCTTTTCACGTAGAGTGAGAAAAGGTGCAAAAAGATTATATCGATGTTTGTCCTTCACATTGCCTCAAACCTTCCACGTTCTTTAGCCAGTCCGCTCTATGCTTGAAGAATTGCTCGACTTCCGGCTTCAGTACAGTATCTATAAGCTTAGAATCATCAACTGTACCCGCTCTAAGCACACTGACCCCTGTGTAACCAGAAGACCTTCTATACATCAACGACCCGCATGTACCGCAGAAGAAATTGGTCACCAGGTTTCCATCCCTCGTAGTTATTTCTGTCGGACGGAATTGTTTGAGAGTCGCTTGACCACGTATGTGCTTCAGATGCGTGTCGAGGACAACAATACCAGTCGTAAACATAGATGCTGTGATCTTGCGACAGTCACTGCAATGACAGATAAAGGAGAAAATAAGTCCTGGTTTAATTAAAGGCTAATACTAATAAGTTCAGTGTCCTGAGGTCTTTGATGGGAACTCACAAAGACGAGCTGCACCGCACCACAATAGCATGTCGCTGTTGCTTCTTCTTTTGTAGACCATCCATCATGTGCGATTCCAGTTTGCGGAAAGGATGTTTCGACCTCATGAGACAGTTCGCTAGCCATGTTTCGTAATAGGGCGTAGATATTTGTGAATTGAAGGTGACCTTAAAGAAACTTCTTATATTTTTAAAAGAGGCATAGAAGTTCCTAGTACTGGTTGTAGTTTCTCCTCTGGGTCTCTAACTAACTTTCACGTCCTACTATGTTCTATTTAATTGTTGTCACCAAGTACCTATGTAAGTTTGTTTCTTGAGGTTATTGCAACTAAAACTCCGCAATTTCGCATTAAAACAGGACCCATTAACTATGATCCCTACCCATATCGTACGTGACTTGCGGATACTATTACATAAGTGACCCGAGAATTCAGCATATACACATAAGACGCGGATAGTTAGTTCAGGTACATGACCAATCTATAACGTTAAATAACAGTATGTTTTCACATCTCCCAGCAGGCTTATGCGATTACATCATTCGGCATCAGGCATTTACCGAGATAAAACAGGGAATTTTATCTATTACTATTTATTGTGCTGAAATGAAGAAGAGGTAAGAAAGTAGTACTTAATATTATGGAGCAGGCAGTAAGGTTCATTTCTGTAACAGCCCCGTCTCTTTGATTAATAATAAAACCGGCAACAGGAATGATGTGCTTTCTAAGCATTATTATTGTGACGGCTATGCTGCATTAAACGAATCCTTCAGACAGGGGTTGAGTTCCAAACTTGTCAGCAGAAGAAAGGAGAGGCGACAAATCTGACAGAATCCCTACAAGACTGTTTAACTTTATAATGAGTTATGGGATGGTTGCCTTTTCACACGCAACGAAATTAGCATAGTTAGCACAGCTCGTCGCCCTTGGAAATGCTCCCTATGACAGACTAGTATACCAGAGTATAGCGTTTAACGCAGTCCAACAAATACTATAGTTGATGTCAACCATCGCTGGAACAGATCTCCAGCAATAAGTCGTCCTAGAGCATCTGAAGGCTGTGCCCATGGAGGTACGACTGATGGTCTCTGTCTTCAATCTCTGACGGCATCAAAGAAACTAGTAACTTCATTGTGTTCATTAGAGCGAACAAGCGCTCTCCTCGACTTGGGAAATTCCGTGAGCTGTGTCTTATCAAACCCCTCTATTCCAAGCCAGTTACCAACTTCCTTGACAATCAGAGAATAAGAAGGAGACATTATAATAATTAGTTCAAAATAGAGATGATATAAACCCACTAAGTCTCCTTATGTTCCACCTCAACTACACCTGCCTTCTCACTCGCATCCATCCGGCCTACGTAATTGTCTGTATCAGCCTGCTGCAGATCGGTAACATAGCCCTTGAACTTCCATGCCGATATCCTTTTGTCAAACAGCTCGTCCAGCTGTTCCAAGCTGCGTCCCTTTGTTTCCGGAATGAAGAAGTATGTAAAAACAGCCAAGATAAAGTTGCTGCCAGCCCAGATATAACAATACTTGGGACCCCAGTTCAGTGCCTCGGGGTTGATGAAGTATGGCGTGCAATATGCACTCAACCATGAAACCAAGAAGCTTGTACCCTGAGAGAACCCGACTGTCTGCGCCCGCAGTCGCTGAGAGGGAATCTCAGTTTGAAGAGCCCACAGAACAGGACCTTGGCCGATACCATACACCCAGGTGAAGACGATACTTAAACCAACGAGTACCTTTCCAGCAGTGGGAGACCCAACAGGAGATACGGTGTAGGCAACTGCCATACCCAACATCAAGCCTGCGTTGAGAAGAGATGTGCCAAGGAGAAGATGTCGACGGTTGAAGAAGCGCACGGCGGGAAAGGAGAGCATGTTTCCCGTGAGAGCGATGGCGAGAGATACCATGACCCACTTAAAAGGTGAACCAATTCGTGCCTGAACAAAGAAGAAGACTGAGAAGGCTGAGATGAAGTAGATGCCAGTACTAGCCTGACCAATAGCTGTCGCAATACTGAGAAGAGTGCGTCGCAAGTCGGTGCCACGGAAAGCGTCAAGCAGATGGGTTGTCGAACGCATCTCAGTCTCTTCCAACCAAGCATTCTTCATAATCATGATATCCTCACGGATTCTTTCAGCATCGGTTATACCACGTAGCTTTCGAATCGCAGCCTCGGCTTTATCGTCCTGACCCTTGGAGATGTAATAACGAGGAGTCTCTGGTAGGAATACCAGTCCTACAGACATCATGACCGGAACAAAGAACATGACCGCAAGGGGTATCTGGTACGATAGACGACTGAGCATGACCTGAGTAGAGTTATCGACGACGATACCGATAAGAGCACCAATGTTGATCTGTAAGACAACCAGACCAATAGCTGCACCTCGAAGATACGCTGGTGTTGACTCTCCGATATAGATAGCTGAAAAGGTACTGTAGAAGCCGTTGGAGAATCCAAGCATGACACGGCCGAAGTACAATGCGGCGAGATGCGTGCTTCCCATCTGTGCAGCGACTGAGACTGTGCCAAAAAGCGAAGCGATCCAGAGACCGACCCGAGGGCTGATGAAACGACCGAAGTTGAAGATGAGGATGCATGCTGCGATGGCACCCAGACTGATAAGACTCTGGAGGAGGGTTTGCACTTTGGTGGTGATGTTGTAACCGATCGGGTTCGTGGGCTGTTCAGTGATTCCGTCAGTGATTTTCCATGACGAAGCAAGGGGCCGTGGGATAGACTTACATCGACGTAGCCAAAGACAATGAGGAAGCCCGGCATGGACTGGAAACCCGAAACGGCAGCTGAATCATATCCATACTGGAACTGGGCCAACGCAATGAAGAAGCAAATGGCGATCAGTCGCTTCTCGCTCCATAACGAATTAAGTTGAACTCTAGCAGAGGTTTGCTGAGCCTCCATTTCAATAGAGTATTTCTCTGAGAGTATAAGATGATGTTGAAACAAAAGGTAGGACTTTGCACATGTGAGGTTGTCCTTACATGCGAAGTGGAGAGCAAGGATCAGCGATATACCCTTTTATCAGCATCGCGCGCCCTGTTAGACGCGCTTCCCCAGATCTTTACCCCGCGATCTAACACTCGGCGCCATATGTAACAAGTTTAGGGTTGGATTAGCGTGTGTTCCCCAGCTTTGGTAAATTTGGTGCTTTCGGCGGCATGCATCCGACAGAATCACAACAGCCGAAGCGTCAAGGCCCCCTCACTGGAGGCTGACAGCCACTCCCGATATAGCTAGGCTACAGGTATAAGAGAAAGCTGAGATGCAACGGGCTTCATCAGGTACCGATCAGTAGACTGCCATTGTTTGCTGTACATTGTGATTGTGTTCCCTGTTCCTCTGCAAATTCACTTGACGTGGCGCTAGAGTAGCGAAATCCTGCCATTATGGACACCGAAAGTGTGATCAAACAACTCCAAGCTATGGAGGCCAAGATTGAGAAGCTCGAAGGTAATTGTCATTACAACATGTCTTTGCTTTGACTTATCTAATCTCTCGATAGCCGAAGCGGATGTGCGAAAGCTGCAGCATATCTACGGATATTACCTTGACAAATGTCTTTACAAAGAGGTATACACCACCTACCACGGCTTGCAATCTCAGTAAACACGTTGCTAACAGACAAAGGTGGTGGATCTGTTCTCAGACTCGCCAGATACATACGTGCAGTTCCTTAATGGACGCTTCAGAGGCAAAGACTCCATCCGCCGGCTATTCATCGACAGGTGGTCCAATTACTTTGTCGGAGGCCGCAACGGCCCCATCCACGGCTGGCTTCTAGACCATTTCATCGGCCAAGACATTGTCGACTTCCAGCCCGGTACCAACACCGCTAGATACCGCGGCCGAACCCTAATGAGCGCTGGCACCCACAAGACACTATCCCCTGAGTACCCCGGCGGTCAGCGCCAATGGTGGGAGGGCGGCGTCTACGAGAACGAGTACATAAAAGAGAACGGGTTGTGGAAAATCTTTCGTCTGCGGTACCATCCCTTTTGGCACGGGAGCGTTGAGCAGGGCTGGCAGAAATCGGAGCGGTTTGTACCCTTGTTTGAGGAGACGTATCCGGAGAATCCGCATGGGCCGGATGAGTTGTGGGAGGGAGCGGATTTGTGGCCTGATACGAGGGTTGTGCCGTTTCATTATGTGCATCCTGTCACGGGTAGGCAGGTGGCGGACGAGGACTTGCAGGCGCCCAAATGGAGGGAGCCGGCGAGTAGTGCTCCGCCTGCAAGGGTTATTGATGACTGGACAGTATGATGGGCATGTATTATGCACATGGTAGCTACAGTAGTAGATACTGTACTTTATCAGACGTGTTTGTGTAACCACATGCCTCTTCCTTCGAGCGCCGAGAAGTTAAATTACATTGAATAATCGCAGCATTGCCAGAGCGTTAGTCAAGACGAGCCCACAACAAAGTCGATCTAGAGCAAGCTCTACCACCAAAGCATCAAACAATACTTAATCAAGTCGTCAGAAAATTCTCTGCACTCCGTGTAATACAGCCGTTACACTTCTCTCACATGTGATTCTGATCTGCTGCCCCATCGGTCTGTGAGAGAACACATGCTTACCGTCTCAGAAACTGTTATTGCCATTGAACCTCAGTTGTAGGTATTCATTACCGAAGCGAATAAATGGTGGCTTGAGAAGCGATAAGCAGAGTCAGTTCCGGGCGTCTACACTCCGAAAACCAAAAAGGGGCTGGACTCGTCATCTCGCCTTCATGCTCATCGGAAGTATGGCTCCGATTGCAAAGGCCAGCAACTCCATTCCACGAGATGAGGGCAGATGACCCGGAGAAGAGAAGCGAGACAAGCAGGACTATGATCCGGCACTGATCGGTAGAGGGCCCCCAATCATAGAAAACGATCGGCTAATGTATTCGCAGCACACCCCGATTGACATTTGCCGACGCGATATGAAAACGAAGAGTCTCAATAGCCATATCATTACTGGTCCCAATGACCCGATGAAACTGACAATAACCATTACCTGTGACACTTCTATACCATGACATCAATGTCACTTTATGTTTTGCTGCCCTTCTGTTTGACTCTGGCATGGGTCGTTTTGATCCTTATCCACGCCATTCGTTCCCCACTGAGACGCGTTCCTGGACCGTTTCTTGCAAGACTCACAAGATTATGGCTCCTCAAGCAGGCTTACTTTGGGACATATCCCAAGACCAGCATCGAGCTCCATAGGAAATATGGTCAGTTCGTTCATTAGATGTGCCAATTTGATCTGACAGGGCCCAGGGCCCATTGTACGCATAGCGCCCAACGAGTACAGCATCGACGATCCTGCAGCAGCCAGGATCATCTATGGAAGTGGCAGAGGATCTACAAAGGTTAGTTTCAACGGTCCATCCGAGGTCGTCGCTGATATGTTCTATAGTCTCCATGGTATTATGCCAGCGGTAATCCCATCAGCCCTCTCCCAAACATCTTTGCCGAACCGAATCCGCATATCCATGCCCAAGATAGACGCAAGGTCGCAGCAGCTTATTCGATGACCAACTTGGTCCAACTCGAGCCTTTCATCGATAAATGCACAGCCGTTTTAAAGGAGAGACTGAAAGAGTTTGCTCGGTCTGGTGCTTCCATAGAGATATCCCACTGGATGCAGTGTTATGCTTTTGATGTCATAGGCATGATGACGGTGAGGTACACAGCGACTGTTAACTCAGATACCGTTGACTGATTGTGGTAGCTCGGCAAACGGTTCGGCTTCTTGGACTCCGGTGAAGACATACAAGGAATCATGTCGTCTCTAGCCCAATACTTGTTTTACTGTTCCAACGTCGGGATTTTCCCAGAGTGGCACAAGACTCTATTCCGACGACAAATGCGATCCAAGAAAGTATCTGGCTTGGCACATGTCCGAGAATTTGCCAATGAGCAACTCGAAGAGAAGCGCGAGAAGGTCAGGGTAGATGAAGAAGACAATGGCTATGCAGCAGTGGACTTTATCACCAAATTCCTTCGTATACAGAGGCAAGATCCGGAGAAGATTACTGACGCTGACATCAGTTCAGTGGCCAGCATGAATATTGGCGCTGGTTCGGATACAACATCTATCAGTTTGACTTCAATCATCGTAAACTTGATCAAGCAGCCAAGAGTTCTTCAGAAACTCCGTGCTGAGATCAAAGAGCATGAGGGTCAAGGCACAATATCGGATCCAATCAAATTCTCTGAAGCCAACCAGCTTTCTTATCTTCAAGCAGTGATAAAAGAAGGTCTGCGAATGCATCCTGCCACTGGACTCAGTCTTGGCCGCGTCGTTCCATCAGATGGTGCGACTTTTGGTGGACAATTCTTTCCCCCAGGGGTATGTACTCATGCACATGGATATAACTCTGTGATGTAGTCTAACCATGATAGACTGTCGTTGGCATCAATGCTTGGGTAGCCCATGCCAACACTAAGGTGTTTGGTCATGATGCTCACGTATTCCGGCCCGAAAGATGGCTCGACTATCCAGAACTGGTCAAAGAACGTGAAGCCTATTTCATGACTGTAAGTAATATTTCCAAAACATATCGCGTTACCCTGCTCTAATCCTTTACTTCAATAGTTCGGTCAAGGCTCTCGTACATGTCTGGGCAAGAACATAAGCCTCATGGAGCTTTCCAAAGCAGTTCCACAAATAGTTCGGCACTTTGACTTCATCCCCAACACAAAGTCTGGAGAGCCAGAGTACGTGACAGAGAATGTCTGGTTTGTCAAGATTAGGGAGTTTCATTGTAAGGTATATAGTAGGACTAAGCAATAATAGTACAACACGCCAACTTGAAATAGTGGACCAAGTACATTTCACTGTCATGACGACCCAAAAGGAAAGATAGATGAGATATCCATGAGGTTATCCAGAAACCCATTGTCAATCACGATATCTGCCATGTCGAGCTCATTCAACCATGTCATCGCTAATTGATCCGTGCTTTGGTCAAGTGAAATCCTGTACACTTGTCAACATCACTCCATGACGTTAGAAGAATTACTACGTACTGTTGTAGAGGTTCCGTCAGAACCTGGGGACACCCTAAGTGCTCTGAGGGGTGTATCGTGATATTTGATGTGTCTTCAACACCTTCAGCAAGTCCACATTGTTGCAACTGAAATAGTGTCTCTGGGATAAGATGCTTCGGGTAGCCAGATACGCTTATTGCCAGTAATATTCGCAGACATTGCTTTGCTCGGGCTTGATGTCCGTCCATGTGATATAATCCGCAAGCAGCAACAATAACTTGGAGTGCTTGTAGAGCGAACAAGAAATCGGCCATGACCAGACTGGAAGCTACTTTGTGAAGGACCATGCTTTCCAAGATCTCATCCGATGACTCAGCGGAAGAAACACAGATTTTGGCAAGCGAAGCAAATATTGGCTGCTTGACTGTCTCGACATGCTCGATTCCCTGTAATAGATTACACAGGAGGAATGGTTTGGTGACGAGCATCATGGTACTCCAGTAGCGAAGATGAAGAAGAGATATGGACCTTCTGTAGGATAGGGATACAGAGGGTGATAGATGTAGATGTGGCGGGACGTGATCTAACCAGTCTTGCAGAGCAGTCATGGAATCGTTGAAGTGGGCTCTTGATAGCTTTTGTCCGCCGTGGACGGGTCCGTCGTAGAGGTTCTGCCGTATACTTTGCGTTATCTGAGCGAGGCGGATACATTGTTCGAGATATCCGTTCGGTGTATGCGAGCCGGGACTCACGACCTAGTGACATATCAGAGAGAGTTTATTGTTTCGCCTACACTGAATACCTACAAACTCTGATGGTAGAGGGGGTTTCCAAGACGTCTCATTCGGTGGACTGTTCATGCTTGGCTTTCCCAGAGCAAGAGAAAGATCTTGGTCGACGAGATACAAGGTCCACCAAAGACGTCTCGCGTGAGCCTGGCTTACGACACCACTATTCGTGGAGTACTTATCCAGATGCAAGCCTAGAGAGAAAGCAATGCGAACTGCCAGGCCGATATAAAGGTATGCTGAGTTTGTGAAACCATGGGACTGGAAAGCCAAAGACTATGGCACTTATTGTCAGCTTCGATGTCTAAAGCATAGTATCATACTCACCAGCACTATCAACGCTCTTATACTATCCAAATCTGCCTCATCACAGACCCTCGTCACCAGAGACTTGGCCATCTCCAACGAGTCATGCGCCCGCTGCCCATTGACCAACCCATTAGGCGACGGTTCGCATGAAGCGCACAACGCCACTATCCCATGCAGTGAACAAAGCCAAGAAGCGGTGAGCTGTCCGGTGTCGCCGGAGTACGTGGTCTCAAGTCGAGTGTAGAATGATTCTGCAGAGTATATCCAATACAAGCAGTGAACCTGCTCAAAGAAGCGAGCTGCACAAGCTGATAACAGATCTCGTGATGAAAACTGGCATGGGTTCCCAGGTGACGATGCTGCATCTGTTAAAGGAGACTTGACTGATGGAGGGCTGACTTTGAGCATTCCGGGTATTTTGTCCTTGTCCTTATCCTTGGTTCTAGTCCCTGCGCCCATTCTGAGCATCCACGATCTCACGGCGCTGTTGAAGCTGGCGCCTGACTCGGCTCCCATGTAACCTAGACGTATTAACTATAGGAATTGAATGTGGATAGAGAGAAAACTCACGATATTCCCCGTGAGCGTCTGCTAGAAGGCAGCCCAGGTCATGGTGGAGATTCACGATCTCTGGCAGATATATCTCCTCTTTCTCGCCTCGATCATCTTCTACATTGTGCAGAAGAACCTCGTCTCGGTTTATCGGTTCATTTCCACAGTCTAACATGGGATTTTCTACCGATACTTTAATAAGAGACAGAGTAGGCGTTGCAATTTCTGTCTCTGTATTGAACGCGGGCTTTTTACTCTCATCAATCAACCGTCGCAGATTTGGTATGGTCAACTCTTCACCCGGAAAACAATTATTGCACAACTCACGAAGGAGCCGGTACTCCTCCTCTGACACGTAGTAGAAGGGCTTTTGCCGCCGCTTCTCCATATCTACTGAGCAGACCTCATCGATGCTTCGGCAGTAATCACAGGGGCCATCAACATCTGCACTCAACGTCAGTATCCTTCCGCTTGACGATTTGAAAGCGTAAGTACCGGGCTTGTTGCACTTGAACCTCAATTAGCATGTGAAAGGACGCTTTTGGATCATGAACTGTACCTTTGTCTTTCTTGACTTGCAGCGATCGCAGCTGATGGCCGTCCGACTCACCCTCGATTTCTTGGTGACCTTGGAGCTTCTGCTCGACATTATGGCGTGTTTTCCCCTGGCGTCAAAGCTGTTGGGTATTGGCAAGTGGCAGATGCTGTCAAGCACAGTCGCAATGTGAGTCAAGCTTGAGGAGAAGGGAGGATCACCAGGGGTCCCCACTTCCCCAGACTCCAGATCGCCACGAGTTTGCGGGGGTCATAGAAAGTCAAGTTGTTTCGAGTTAGATTTGATTGAGCCTCCTTATCGAAAGGCCAGGCTTCCCCGCACTTCAGCAACGATGCCAGAAGCAATGACTTACGGATTGTCACTTTGGGCAAGGCCAAAAAAATCCAAAAGAAAAAAAAGGGTGTGGGGAAGGCTGAGCTCGGCATACGATGGCGGCAATTGAATCAATATGCCCTTCACATAAGTGTCGCTCTGAGGCCAAAAACCTGCACTATGGAATTGTTTTAGTAAACACATTACTGTTCATCTGTATCGATATCACAAATGCTTTGTTTGACGGCTTCGATGTGAGTGGTAGATTATGTACTGTTGGGACTCATTACTGCCATTCTCACTTGGCCTGTTTCTCGCTCTCATTCAGCTCATAATGCTTCACAAGCTCGCTAGATTTTCTCCATCAACTTCCTCGCAGCGACCATAACGACAGCCGATAGGTCTTCGTGTCCGATTTGCTTTGACAAGTAGCCCGCCAGGCGGGTCGCAACAGAATAGGCACTCAACGCAGACCAGACGAAAATATTAGTACATTCTTAGGCTATATGAACAGTAAAGATGATCTAACATTTTTATTAGCCACTAAATCAGTATCGGTCCTCATGCGATGCCCCTGCCCGCTTCCAAAAATAGCTCCACAGATAACCAGAGTCCACTTCCCCGACTGGAGCCGGCTCCTTAGTCAGGTATATCTATCTTCCTAGACCATTAAATTACACCGTAGTGTCGGAAGCTCAGACTAATTCAGACGTGCTATCGTTTTTGAGAATCTGGGCACGAATTATTGACGCATCTTTACTGATCCAGCCAGCAACAACTACCATCACAACGATAGCAAGCTGCAGAGAAAAGGTGACAAACCTGATTGCAAAGGTGCCCGTCGTGGGATGCAGCATGGATATTTGCGTAAACGAATAAACCAGGTCGTAGTTCATGCGAATTAACTGGAGGACCGTAGCAGGTGCGGCAGCCATCATCAGCACTTCAGCAGAATGATAACAAATATCATGCTGAGCGTAAGAGATGTGTTTGCTGGCAGGATATAGCCAGGCCAGGGTGCCTAGCATAACAAGGAACATGATGATGCTTCCGGCATTGTCGAGGGCCTGGTTCTTTATGTTGTTGGGCATCGTCGTATCTCGCGTACCTCCATATGCTGACATAATCGTGCCGATGATGTAGACTAGGTTCATCGCGATGACCAACACTTTGTTTCTTAGGGGTTTATATGGGAACAGTGGGAGTTTTACGCTTGAGACAGGTTAGCATTATGGCGAGATTTCATGGTGCATAGAGATTCACGTACGCTTCGTAAATCAAGCCAATAATGGTTGCTGATAGAGTACCAGTACTAGCAGCGGCGGCTATCATAGCATACGACGTTGGAATGTCGGGCTCGTCACGCCGGTAGAGGTAATAAACGTCCGAAGAGACGCGAAAAACGAAAAAGAACATGAAGGGAGGAATCCATGCCTTGCCAGCTCTTCGGTGTTTATATGACACATATACGGCTGGAAATAGCAAGATGATAAAGGCAATGAGGGCTGTAGCGGATAGACCAATACATGCTGTCGTGGGAGGGCTAGGAGAGCCGGGACTTTTTGAATCGAGGTTTGACATATTTTTTAATAAAGGCTCTGTGATTCCGGAAATGGTTCAATATGTACTTCTCAGTGATCTCAATAATTAATGAGCAAGCCCAGATATTTATCATCTATCGAGGTTTACATATTGAAAGTAGAATTTCTCTTCCCAACCCCCTATCACACCAACGCGCCTGATTCAAAACAAACACCCAAACCCAATACATTCGTGTCAGTTTCTGTACCAGCCTCGTCTCACAGGCGTTTCCTAATTTTAAACGCTTCAAGCGCCTGGGACACGTCAGCAAGCGTCTCACCGTTCAGGAATCTCAGCCTTTCAGTTCGGTTAGCGTGATATAGATGCAACGTACAAAGAAAAGCAGTGCGTAATCCTGTGGCGGGGTGAAGATTATCATTCAGGGTGAACTGCACAGCAATGTTTCGTTCGCGGCTGGGAGTTGACTAAGCGGGAGATCCTTTTACTACCGTACTTCCGGCGCTAGGCAGATGTCACGGCAGAGCCGCCTATGATGCTTGTAATGGATCATATCTCGTATAGAGTAAACCCCTGCCCTGGTTTCAGCTCCCGAATAAACTTTCGTCTCATGGGATATCAACCTCAATCCCCTTTTGGCAGCCTCTTCCCAGATTTAAAATAGCATTGTCGGCTAACACTTGCTTATCCATGTTATGATCTGCAATCTCACCATGGCTAAGCCCAATTTGCGTGAAGATGTTACCTCTTTTAGGTATCAACTCCCGTAAAAAGTCCCGAGCTAGTTTCATTGACAGATCTTTCCTAAACCTCTCCAGGGTCCTCACCACTTGAACCTCACACATAATAAAGTTCCCTCCCAAACGGATCATGCGTTAGCTCTGCAGATCCAAAACAGCCCTTCCCGCCAAACGCCCACTTTCCATGTCCCTGAAAACCTCTGTCAACTCACTCAGCCGCCTTATCCGATAATGCACCGTAATAATACCTCTCGCAGCCAATCTCAGCACATCAACCGCATCCTGGCGATTCCCCAATATCGATCCAACAATCTTCAGCTGCTTTTGAACAATCGGTCCCGGCATTGCGCTTGCAATCGCAACAGGCTTTCCCCCAGGCATTCCGACGCCGACTAACGTTCCACCAGGTCTCAGGAGCTCTAGTCCTTGAGAGTATGCTGCGTTGCTGGATGCACATACAACTACTGCGTTGGCGCCGAGGCCATCTGTAGACTTCTTGACGTTCGTTACCAGTTCGTCGCTAGACGTTGCAGCATCAATGAATATCTCAGCACCACTTTCTTTCACAACATCTTCCTTGCTTGCCTGATCGATGCCAATAACGCGATATCCGAACGCCTTTGCTGCTATCTGCGTGACGAGATGTCCCAAACCTCCTCCGGCACCCGAGACTACAACCCAATCTCCTGGACTGGCCGTCACTTTGCGCAAAGCCGCGTAAGAGGTCAGTCCTGCGCATAGCATTGGCGCAGCTACTTCGGAGCTCACACCGTCAGGAATAGGCGTCAGATATCGAGCTGGCGCAGTGAGGTATTGCTGGAATGTTCCTGGGTTGAACATGCCTGACACAGACTGTTTGGCACAAAGGCCATCCTCTCCAGCGATACAGTAGACTTAGAACCATGTTAGTCAATCTTTTAGGTGAGAAGTCGAAGGCACATACCACAGCTACCGCAGATATCTCTTAGCCATTTCACTCCGACTCGATCTCCAATCGCAAAGCCGTGTATCTCTGCACCCTCTCCAATCTGAACAACTGTTCCGACTCCTTCATGTCCACCAATTTGAGCTACATCAACTATGTCAGAAATACATTTGCGAACTCGGCAATAGACTTACTGTCAGGAAGCGAAAAGGGCATCCCCCAAGAGTTCTTCATGATGGACAGATCCGAGTGGCAGACACCCGAATGGGATCTATCTATGTCAGACCCTAATCCTGTCCTACCAGGCTGACATACTTACAACTTCACCAACACCTCTCCAGCGGATGGGCTAGGAGTCTTAATTTCTACCACTTTGGTGCTGAGTTCACCGGGTTTGTCATAGACAGCAGCAGCCTGATGAGACGACGGAACGTTGGTGACGATAGCCATGGTAAAGCTGCTTTGAGCATGGGTGATTATAAAATGGAAACGCAGTTGGATGAACAAGTAACCACAGTTAATGACGATATAACATTCATATAGCACAATGTCTACTGATAAATAGTGTTGTCTTGCTCATACCCCAAGGTCACTGTTGAGCTTCCCTCGGCTCCATCCGACAAGGCCGGGCGGGGGAGACTCGCCGGGTCGGAAGCATAGAAGCGATGGCCAAGGCCGAACTACTCCTCTTCGCGGCGCAACCCTCAGTACTCCAACGGCAATTTGAACAGCTTGATGGCGTTCGTCCTTCCAACTTGCTCCTTGGCGTCATCGTTCAAGTCTACAGATCTCCACCACGCCTGCGCTTCTTCAATGTCATCATATGGTGTATCTATCCAAAATCGTTAGCTTAACTCTGGACTTCCTTGTACTCAAGAATCATTACCTATAGAGTACATGCATCTGTCGAGCCCAATCGTCTCAATGCAAAGTTTCAGCCCAGGAGTGAAGAAGTTTCCCGAAGTCGTGATGTAGACGTTGTGCCTGAAGTAGTAATTGTAGTCTTCCTTTGACGGACGCGTCGCCTTTTTACTGGGCTTGTTGTACCAATGACTCGCTCTCCATAGGTTCAGAGGAATACTTTGACGAATAATTAGCGACCTTGTTGCTCTCAGAACTGTGGCTCATACTTCTCTCCCAGATGACCAGCTACGATCTTGGCGCCGGGGAATCTATCAAAAACTCCTTTCATAGAATATCAGTCTTTGAAGTAGTAGAATCATATCGCGGTAACTTACCCGAGGAGCAAAGCGCGTAGATATGGTAAGAAAGGTCGAGATGGAATTGCACTGCTGCACCCTGAAGATGAGGCCGATCTCTATACAGCGACCCAGGTTGAAGGTCATTTATTGACACATATCTCGGGTGCAAGTAAATCGGAACATCCAACTCTTCAACCTTCTTCCAAAATGGATCATATTTGGCAGTATCAAAGTACTCTCGTCCCGATTCCCCCTCCACACTCTGGTAGTCATTGACGAGTCCTCCAAAGAACCCCAATTGCTTGACAGCTCTTTCGAGCTCTTGCGCTGCTTCTTCGGGATCATGCATCGAAAGAGCTGCAAGGCCACCAAATCTCTCTGGTCTTTTCACGACCTGGTCTGCCAGCCAGTCATTGGCTTCTTTGGCTATTTTTTCTGCGAGTTTGGGGTCCGTTATGCCTTGACAGCCAGGTGCGGTCAATGATAGGAGCATGTATTCCACACCCTCGGCATCCATGGTTGCGAGGCGCTTGTCATGAATATCAAGGAGCTTCGCAGCATGGGCTTCAAGAGCCTTGTTGCTGCTGTCGCCAGGGTTAAGAATTGAAAAGGTCTCTTCAAGTAGCCATTTTGTTGACGGAGTAATGATTGCCTCCTCGACAGCAACGGTACCTCTTTTCGACATGATGACTGGTGAATGTGTCAGGAATCCAATGTTTAACTTAGGGGTAGATTGTATTACGAATGTAAGGTACAAAAACATCAATTTGATTCAACTCATAAATAAAAGACCGCCATCAAGGTACATCCAATGCTCATTCGCCCTTGCTCGTCATGCTTCAGCAAGTATTCCATGTTCATCGCATGCAACTACCCTGTAGATACCAAGCCGAAGAAGCTGCCGCAAATAGACGAAATGAAGGTGGATGTCGTGCGGGGCTATCGGCGATATGCTTCCGATAAAGGTTTCCACTTTAAAGGCTATGAAACGAAGGTCCAGAAGTGGAGACACCAAAACATGATCAAATGCTGGCCTCACAAATTCGGCGTCATCTATCTATAGAGCAGAGACAAAGACAAATAACCAGAGAACTAGGCCTTTGCTACAGCTCGTCTTTTCTATTGCTCTTAAAGTTCATGCTGTGTTAATTGATTCATTCTGTTGTGTCTTATCTTATCACTATGGCCCACATTTTCGACGTTGCACCCCTTATCGATACCGGATATATCGACGGGAAAAAGGTCGGCAAACAAGTCAAGTACCCAAACACTGGAACCTTCAGTGGCTTCAACAAACCATTTCGCTTGGAGGGCGACATTTTCGATCTCGAAGTATCAGGAACTATTCCGTCTGAGATCAATGGGACATTTTACCGAGTTCAGCCAGACCATCGCTTTCCTCCCGTTTTTGAAGATGACATCCACTTCAACGGAGACGGCAATATTACTGCCATTCACATTCAAAATGGCCATGCAGACTATAAGCAGAGATATGTCAGAACGGATAGGTTCTTGGCAGAGACTAAAGAACGGAGAAGTCTGTTTGGAAGATATCGGAATCCCTTCACGGATTCTGAGTTGGTGAAATCGGTCATCAGAACTTCTGCCAACACCAACATCACCTTTTGGAGAGGGATGCTTCTGGCCTCTAAAGAAGATGGTCCGCCATACGCTATGGACCCAGTCACGTTAGAAACAATCGGCCGTTATGACTTTGAAGGACAGATTCAGTCACCAACAATGACTGCTCATCCAAAATTCGATCCTGAAACGGGTGAAATGATCTGCTTCGCTTACGAAGCCGGCGGTAACGGAAACGATGGATCTTGTCAGATCGCTGTCTGGACAATTGACGCCAATGGTATCAAGACCGAAGAAGCGTGGTATGAGGCTCCATTCTGTGGTATGATCCACGACTGTGGCATCAGCAAGAACTACATCGTCCTTCCCATGACTCCTCTGAAGTGCAACCTGGATCGACTCCAAAAAGGCGGCAATCACTGGGCATGGGATCCAAAAGAAGATCAGTGGTACGGTGTAGTCCCGCGGCGAAATGGAAAGCCCGATGACATTATTTGGTTCCGGTCTGACAACGGTGAGTTCATTCGGTGATATAATAAGGTGCTTACTGACATGCAGTCAGCATTCCACGGCCATGTTGCAGGGTGCTACGAAAACGAAGACGGCAACATCGTGTTTGATCTTACGGTGGCAGATGGTAACGTGTTCTTCTTCTTTCCACCAGATGATACACCAGCTGGTACCGTTGCGAAGCGGAACCGCTTGAACAGTCCTACCAAACGCTGGGTTTTCAACCCTAAGAGTCCTTCAGGGACACGCGTACAGGCTAGTGAAGAATGGGACACGAGTGGCGAATTCTCCCGTATCGATGATCGCTATGTCACAAAGAAGTACAATCACTTCTGGCAAGCCAAAATCGACGGGTCTCGAGAGTACAACGCTGCGAAATGCGGTTCACCAGCTGGAGGACTCTTCAACTGTCTAGCTCACTATACATGGGATGAGAGAACAGAGGATATCATCTGGGCCGGCCCTTGTGCAACATTCCAAGAACCTTCATTCATACCCAAGAAGAATGGCGGAGAAGGTGAAGGGTGGTTGATTGCATTGTTGAACCATCTTGATGTTCTGCGCAATGATGTTGTCATTTTTGACGCGCAGAACCTCGCTGCAGGACCTGTGGCTACCGTTCATCTTCCAATGAAGCTAAGACTTGGACTTCATGGCAACTTTGTGGATCAGGCGGATATAGAGGAGTGGCAGGCAAGAAGAAAGCCAGGTGGGGATGTTGGTCCCGTAAGGCCGGCTGAGAAGCCATTGCCCTGGCAGTTGGAAGCTGACAACATATGAGTATTGACTAGTCATTATGACAAGAACAGAATCCTTCGGCTAAGACTGAAATGCACATAGTATGGATCACTGGACTTTCTTTTGTTGATGATATAGTTTTAGTCAAGTTTTCGAATATCTGCCAGTCAACATAATAACCCCACATACATGAGCAATACCAGTATCCTGAGTCTCTCGATTTAAATCGTGACATGGATCCTCGTGAACGCGCAGAAGAAGTTACCATCAGTCCGAAATTGATACAGGAGAAATCGATATTACAAATGGAGATATCTGAGTCTCATACATATCACATGTTGGTGTCTTACATTCAAGAACTTATAAAGATCGTCCGTAATTACCTTAACTCCGAGATAACACAGGTAGCAGCAGGGGCCTCGGAAAAGTCTGCAGGTTGCGACCAAAAGGCTCCGAGTAGGCAGTGACTATGCAACCAGACTAAGATGTGCCATACCCCTCACGTACTCGGATAGTTTGATCATGACCTTCCTCGTGGGTGGCAGAAAAAATGACCTCTAAGCTTTAGGATACAAAAATAAATGAACTAAACCTCTAGTCTAAATGCCATAAACTGACGTACTAGCTTTATCATCCATACATCGAGCGGCCATTTCTTCTGATAATCTGAGGCCTTCTTAGGCCTCGGGAGGAACGTCAACTGCGGGGACGTCATCGGACTCATCCTTCCGATGGACGATGGATCATCCAGACGCCTCCAAATGGAAAACCTGACCTGATATTGAAGTGGGGTATCCCGATGCCGGTCGTTGAGTTTATAAGTGCCTAGGTCAATGTAGGCAGCATCAGTAGTTCACTTGTCACAGCAAAGGATACTATTCCACGTCTCTTACCCAGTCTAGCTTCAAAGAATGCCTGCAGCAAAAACCCCGAGTGATATCGAGACTCGTCTCTTCATCAATGGCGAGGTATGTAACATGTCTAACTAGCTACAAGGGATGTGTTATTGATCAGTGTTTAGTTCGTCGAGTCATCTGACAAGAAGACGTTTGAGCTGAAATCTCCATCAACCCACCAAGTTGTAGCTGAAGGTATATTCAGATTACCCGTCTGTGATGAACCACCTTCTCAGTTCGAATAGTCCACGAAGCAAGTGAAAGCGACACCAACGCCGCCGTCGCAGCAGCCAAAGCCGCATTCCCAGCATGGTCCGGACTATCCCCCACAGACCGAGGCAAGTACTTCAAAAAGCTTGCCTCACTCATACTTCAGTCACACCATGAACTGGCATATCTCGAAGCCATCTCTATGGGAAGGCCCGTGAAAGGATACTTTGACGCTTTTGCAGCTGCGGATACGTTCAATTACTACGCTGAAGCCGGGGCTGTGGTTCTTGGGACCAGTAGTCTGAACATGCCTGGACACTTGAACCTTACTTTACGACAGCCTTATGGAGTTGCTGCGGCCATTATTCCATGGAATGTTCCGGTTTTGTTCCTGGCCCTCAAGGCAGCTCCTGCGCTGATGGCGGGAAATACGATGGTTTTGAAGAGTAGTGAAAAGGCACCACTGACCGTAAGTCTTAACCATATTCCCATAGATTACTTCAGTGGCTAACAAGTTTCAGTCTGCAAAAGTCGCCCAACTTGTCCAGAAGGCTGGTTTCCCACCAGGTGTCTTCAACATCCTCTCAGGTCACGGAAAAACATCAGGCGCCATTCTTTCCAGCCATATGGACGTCAGAGTTCTCAGCTTTACAGGATCAGGCCCAACAGGTCGACTGATCCAAGCCGCTGCTGCGAAGTCCAACCTAAAGAACGTCATCCTAGAGCTTGGCGGAAAGTCTCCGGCCATCATCTTTGATGATGCTGATCTTGAAAAAGCAGCTTCTGAGACGGCGTACTCCATCCAATGGAACAGTGGCCAGGTCTGTATGGCTAATTCAAGAATCTACGTACATGAAAGCATTGCAAAGACCTTTATTGAGTCGTTCAAGATGACGTTTCAGGACATTGCGACGGGCGACCCGACCGATGAGAAGGTCAACCATGGGCCTCAAGCAGATGAGATCCAATACAACAATGTGCGATCATATATCGAAATTGGAAAGAAATCTGGGAAGCGTATCCTAGGTATGGATCATGAACCCACCCCAGATGGATATCTCATCCACCCAACAATCTTCGTCGAGACTCAAGAAGATGCTCGAATCATGAAAGAAGAAATCTTCGGTCCAGTCGTCAACATCAACACTTTCAAGACTGAGGCTGAAGCAATAAGCAAAGCCAACGATACAGAGTTTGGCCTATACGCTGCAGTGTATAGCAAGAATATTGACAGGGCAATGCGTGTTGCGAAGAGGTTGGAGGCTGGAACTGTTGGCGTTAATTGTACTAGCCCTACACAGGCAAAGGATATGCCGTTTGGTGGATACAAGACGAGTGGTGTGGGTAGGGAAGGGACTACTGTTAGTTTGAATAACTTCTTGGAGACAAAGACAGTATTGGTTAAGTTGGAAGAGTTTTAGAATTCAGAAGAGTGTTTAAGTAAGTCATTAATATTTTCATTTCTTGATTATCGAACTACCAGCCTCATCTCTGTTAAGTGCGTCAAGAGTGACATTCTTCAAGGCAACTCATAAGCGTGAGAGCGATACAGCATTAGAAGCAAGAAACAAATAATCTCATAAAAGCTAATAAATGAACCTTACCTTGTTCCTTAGTGAACTTCAACTCTGTCTTTCTCTTTTCCTCTATCTCTTCCTCTCTCCATTTAATAACTGATAATAGTAAAGGGGCAAACTGCATCAAGAAAACTCTGAGCTTTCTGACTGCTTGGATAAGCTCTTCTTATGCTGGCGTCGCTGTCGTCGCGACATAGGAGATTCAGCTGCTGGAATCTCACGAACAGGAGCTTGGGTAACCGCTGGTTCCAATCTCCAGTAAAGATGAGGCATTTTGTCAACAGGCATGACAAGCGCAGCAACAATTGTTTTGTAACCGAACATCCAAGCGTATTCCCTGAGCATAGAGGCTATGCCGCGACCGTGGTCTGAAGCAACTAAGGCAAAGAACAATGGTTCTGCTTCGTTTATCTCAAAAGGCTTACTACCGTATCGGGCCTGCAATTGTTCTATCAGTCGCCGCGTCTGGGCGTTGTCGATACTAACTCGCCAAATGGCGGAGATGTTAGACATTGTAGCAGGGAGTCGGTTGTTACAGGCCAGCGCCTCAACGCAGCTGGCTGCTAAGATGTCACACTATTTCATGTGAGCAAGCTGTGGCACCGTATCATGTTCGCGGTAGTTCCCTGATGATAAGATTTTCATCTTCAATTACACTTTTCGAGTATTATGACTCCAATACTCACACAGTCGCGGTAGTTCACGGCACAAATGATGGCATTACCCTCCTGATGCACATAGTTTTGGTAAGGAGCCGCCACGGGCTTGGCTGCGTTGTTACTGTAACAAACAACTAGTCTGTAGTCTGTTGATGGCAAGTGAAGGTCGTCAAACTTGTACTTGATAGCGTCATTTGGAAGATAGGGTCTTTCGGGCTTGCCAACATCAGGGTTATATTCAAGTCAGGCAGGTGCATCACATAAAATCCGGTACTGACTTAGTGGCTAATAAAACATTAGATCAGTTTTAGTGAGTACATAGCCTAAGAGAGTGCTAATATTTTCGTCTGATTTGTATCAAGTCACTATTTTTTTGCGACCCGCCTGTTGGTTTATCAACCGCCGAGAAAAATATGTGATGTTGTGTGATAAGTGCCACGCACAGCCAGCCACCGACAAGTTAGGCTAGTTACCGATTCTTTTGAGACATCATTGATAAGAATGTGAGTAGATGTGCGATAAATTGATGTAATTGTGTGCAGTCAGGGGACAAGGGAGTACCAAACAGCCTACGATCGTTTGTACAGAAACGTTGATTAACCATTCCAAGCGGGGATAACCCTAGACTCCAGAAACAGAAATAAATTTGAGGTATGCTGAAACTGCTTGTTCATGAATAAGTCCCACATTATCGTCCCAGAAGAGACCATTCCTAACAAAGCTCAGTGATCTCACAGAATAGCTGGTCCAACCAGAGAACTTTCGAGACCGGGCGCAACACTGGGCCAGGACTGGCCCGCAAACCTATCCACCATATCCTTCGCATTTGCAAACCCCTCGCAGATCGCCTCATCGCTTGGAGTTGGAGCTAAGGATATTTCCGCAAATCTATCAGCCACTTCAACATGGGGTCCGGGCTTTACCCCATGCGACCATCCAAAAATGTTCTCGTTATCCCAAACTGCCTTGATCTCCTGTAACTCCTCTCGGTTATCACCATAGTAGGCCTTCTCATAAGTCTTCTCGTCGAGAGTTTCGTCTGGGAAGTTGATGTACACGCCTAGTTCATTCATGGAATACTTTCTGAGTTTTGCGTTGAAAGTCCCGAGAAACTCTCGCATGTCTTTCTCAAGCCACTTGTCCTTCCACTCAATCATAACGTAAGTGTGATAAACACAGCCACGCCAAGGGTAGGCAGAATAGGCAGCTTCCTTCTCATTTGACGCGCCCCCGGAATGGATCCAGGAAACCCTGATAGATCCCTCTTCACCTTTGAACTGCTTCTTGAAAGCAACGAGCCTCTCATGGAGAATATCAATGATCTCCTTGAGTTTCATTTTTGTGTCATCGGTAAATTTAATGAACGAAAATGATGTGCAGACCTTGAACATGGCATTCGAAGGCAAGGACCTCTGCGTCTCTTCCGACCATTGGGCCACAAGAGTCTCGTGCAGAAACCGGGTCGACTTCTCTTGCAAAGTTCGATCTTTCAGATGCTGCTGTAAAGACTTGATTTCCTTGGCACCCTTGACACAGGATTTGAGACGTTCATCAACCTCCCGGTCAAACCCTTCCTCTAGCCCGTTGTAGTAGGCTAGAAATCGCACAGCAGGAACCTCTCGGCTGTCCTTGAGGTCCATCAACCAGCTGCTGTCAATGGTCATATCGTTAGACCAATCAGCAAGGTAAAACTCTGCCATGGTACGTGCAAAATGTGACTGAGACTCCTTGTCATCGAACGGCGACCAGGTATAGACCCCAGCAACCACATCATCTTGGTGCAGTTTCTGAACTTCCATCTTCAACTGGGTCACGACTCCAAAGTTGTTTCCACCAGCACCGCAAAGCGCCCAGAATAGTTTTCTTTTCTCGATGTCATTGTCTTCACGAGTGACTTGGATCACACGATCGGGCGTGACGATTCGAGCTTCCATGAGGGTATCGCTTCCTAAACCAAAGCTTCGGGTAAATGGTCCTAAGCCTCCGCCCAAGGTGAAACCGCTGACTCCAACGCTAGGACAACGTCCACCGTTGATCACATAACCGTTGTGGTGTTCATTGATCAATTCGTGATAGGCATGAGCCCACAGGGCCCCTGCATCCATGGTGATTGTCATGTTATCCATGTCGAGGTCGACCCGTTTCATGTTGACCAAGTCGATAGAGATACCATCTTGGATGGAAGAGAATCCAGCGTATGAGTGACCGCCATTCTTGACTCGCATGGTCAAGTTCTTTTTCTTAGCCCGGTCAACGACGACGCGAACATGGAACTCATGCTCAGGTTGAATGACGCAAGCTGGCCTGTCGAAGCGATAGAGAAGGTTCGAGTTCGCGACAGACTTCTCGTACTCAAGCTCGCCGGCAGTGTATACGGGGATCTTTTTGCCTTTGAAGTAACCCACTTGTGCCATGCAGCGGTCAAAGAGGGTGGCCTCAGGGTCTTGCTGAATCTTCTTCTCAGACTTCATGGCTAATGGTTTTACTTCCAAATGATGGATTACAGAAAGGAAGTAAATTGCTAAGGACAAGAGCGTCGAATTCTTGGTTTGAACCGTACGCCCTGAAAAACCAGACTTGAGAAAAAGGCTGGATTAGAATAAGGTCGAACTGGGAGGGAAATTGGTCTTGACATAAATCCGTCTGATGTTGAAGCATTTATCATATTTTAAGTGGCGTGGGTCTTGTTATTGTGACTAACTGACAAGTCTCGAAAACGTAACTAATCACGGACCTCACAGTTCATCACAATCAATGTCTCAAAATTCGTTGGACAGACCTAGAGGTTCAGCTTTCAGCTGTTCTCAAAGGCAATATTTCGATTCTCGTTGTAGCCTTAGCTTGAAAAAAAGGCTGTGTCTAGACCGCTGACAACCATCCATAGGACTTAATCGGCCAGTCGTATTAGCGAGAATTTGCAGGCGTGCAGCTCAGCCAGCCTTGGCCTTGGATGTTCCAGCAACTCCGCATTTTTCAGCAAGCCACATTTTTCGATAGTGCCCCACAAGTATGTGTTAAGGGAAAAGAGATCACAATGCAGCTTTGCGCTTCGCCCACAAGACTTAAGTAAGTTCATACGGTAGTACAAGGCAGCTTCTGATGCTGGAAGTTTAATACACTCTCTAATTATATGCTTTATAATGAGAAGTGATCAGTAAGTCAGATATGCTTCCAGCTTGATAACAAAACGAGAGCAATCAACAAGGAAAATACCGAGCCGAGGCTACTGAGTAACGTTTTCTGGGACGTTGAGACTTGACACTGTAAAAAGTTTTGATCTTATCATACACCACAAGCCGAAGCTTTTGCTACAGTAGGGCAAGAAAATGGGTCGTATAAGCGCTGGAGACATGATTTTTTAAAGTGTAAATTCTTAGCGGAACCTTTATACCCGCTCAAAGTGTCAGGAGAAATGTCCGCGCGAGGTTTGGGTGGTAAAATCAATGGGTCAGTTTATGCTAATTTATGGCATTAAGACGGTAGACTTGATTTATTTATGTTTGTATCCTAGAGCTTAGAGGTGATTTTTTCCGCCATCCACAAGAGTACGCAACAGAGCTACAGGGTAGGAGTTCAATTTCAGGTCATGGAGACTTTAACGTTTCAGAGCCAATTTATTGGCTCTTGTCAAAATCGACTTTACCCAAATGGTGGGTTTTTCGCGCTTCTCTTGGAGATCCAATTGGTCAGGATACGGATTCGCGCTGCAAGTTTGTCTCAATACAACGTATATGGTTAAATATCTGCATATCAGAGAGTGATATCTTATGAATATTACTGGCTTCATGATGAACTCCCATAGTATCAGGGCTTTTGCCCTTCAAGACCAAGACAATTATAGAAGCCAGGCTGGCGGATGTTAGTTCCGTAGACTTGACGAGATGTCATCCCTGTAGAATCCCCATATAATGGGGTATACAATAACGCGCATTTTTTCTCCAGTTTCTATTTTTCTATCGAACAAGAAAAGAAAAAAATCATCAATCAATAATATTTTTTAAAAACTGCGACGATGGGCTACCACACAGTCAACTTTGTTCCGACCCTTCGTCATGCAACCTATCCGTCCATTGACGAGACGAACCCTGAACTCTCAGCGGACGGAAAGGTAGTCTTCATTACAGGCGGTGGCTCAGGAATCGGGCGCCAAATTGCCAAGTCTTTCCTCACTGCCGGGGCTAAAGGCATATTCCTCGCTGGACGAAATGAATCGACCTTGCAAGATACAGTGAGCCAGCTGAACAATTTGCAAGAGTCCACAGATAACAAAACGACCTTTCACTACGCCACGGCCGATGTCACAGATGCGGATACTGTTGCATCCGCTTTCAAACAGGCCACTGATGTACTTGGTCATATCGACATATTGATTCAGAATGCTGGCTACCTTGATGATCACCGTTCTGTATTAGACTCTGACCTCGATGACTACTGGAGGACCTTTGAAGTTAATGTCAAGGGAGCTCTCATTGTCGTAAGACAATTCCTGGAGCAGAGCAGGGCTGGCGACACCATTATTAACATCAGCTCTGGAGCTGGACATCTCCCCTACCTCCCAGGATACTCGGCATACTCAGCATCTAAGCTTGGTTTTGCAAAGATTATGGAATATGTCCAACACGAACATCCTGATCTGCGAGTCTTCAGTATTCAACCTGGAGCTGTTGAGACTGCGATGCAAGCCAAAAGTGGTATTCCTGCCGTTGATGATATCAGTACGTTTCTTATTTCTGCGAATCCGGTGCTAGTTTAACCGTTTTTCTAGGCCTTCCGGCATCATACTGTGTGTGGTTAGCTGGTTCTAAGGATGCAGACGCACTGAAGGGCAGATTTCTTTGGACAAATTGGGACGTCGATGAATTGAAGGACCGTGTTGATGAGATCAAGGAGAAGGACCTTTTAATTCATGGGTTGAATGGCTGGTAAATGCTAAAGTAGCTCCAATCAAATCTTACTTCATAGCCAGCGGTACTGTCTGTTGATACAACATCACAGTCACTTATAGAAGCAGCATTAGAAGACTGTTATAACGAGGTGCCCCGTTATTATAGATTCATCATTCTTTAAACCTGTATCGTAGATACAATCAAGAGTGCACTGAGGCTATTGGCTATGTCTACCGATACCAAGTTTATTGACATTCTAGCGGCAAAGCTAATTCTATCTTTCGCTCCCATCCTAGAATCTATTATAGTAAGCTAATAAAATGACGTCATTAGACATTACAATCCCCAACAGTCATGGTTCGAGCTAAACAATATCTAAATGTTAATAAACCTGACAATGATATTATATCATGCCACGCAAGTAACGCAAGTGGGAATCCTGTGAATGTATAATTCAAACGACGTCAATGTGCAAAGCATGTCTCATGATTGGCCATTGCATCATGGTTATGGGTATCTTCATCTAGGTGATACATACTAACATGTGGGTAGGCACCGACTAACAACCAACAACCAACAACCAACAAGTAGACACGGACATTGCTTGTAAACAATAATGCCTGAGGCAACCCACTAACTTACTTCAAAGCGGTGTATCCCTCGCAATTACTTTCTGCTGAAATCTCGTATCATCTTCTTCACATAAATTCCCAGCCTTACATGAGCGATTTGAAAAGATGACTGGCCGCGGCGGAAGAAGAGAACCAGTCCTCCTACCACCACGCGACCCAACTCTTGAAACTCGGCCTGTGCCTCGGGAGCGTCACTTCGCCGTGCAGGCATTTGGGCCCGGCGCCGACGTCGAAACACATCGACATTTTCAATCGATTGAGGCTTTAGAGCAGCAGCTACCCGACGTCAGCTCTATTGGCAACAGAGAGGACGAGGAAAATCATGCTAAAGAACTTTTCAAGTTGCTCACCAGCGAGAGCGAACTCGTCAGAATGGATTGGACCGAAGACGGTGAGGTCGATGGTGAGCCCACCTGGGGCCCTGTCGTTATGGTGACAGCTTACTCCGACAAGGCCACACAAAATATCGACCAGGCCGTCAACAACCTAGTCGAGACTCTTCGACGTTATTTCCTCCCGTGCCCTCAGTCTGGGGCATTTACAACAGAGGCATTCAAGCGTCTTGAAATCAAAGTCATCAAAGATAAAGATCTATTGGAAAACGCCTCAGACGACCGTGTCAGAGAGGAGTTCAATGCCTATGTCCGCTTTCTCCGGCTGTTTCCCGCTGACATGAACTGGGAGAAAGAGAGCCAAAAGGTCTATGGTAACCTCAACAGACCTAGAGGGCCCAAACGCTACGACTTTTGCGTTGTACTTGATGAACAGACAATCGACAGTCTTGCGAGCATTGCTTTCCCTAAAGATCCAGATGAGGATTGGAAAACTTTGAAACATATCTCTGTCAAGCTGGTGGACCGCAAATGGAAATACCCGGAAGAGGCAGGGGATAGTATTTGGGAAAGGCACTATACGGGGACAGATATCTGTCCTCTTCTTGACTTACCGCTGATCTGCGCCAAGATATATAACTACGCCGACCTTGAGGAGATGTTTCCCCTGGACTGTTATCGGGATATGCATTAACCAATTACAATTCAACTTGGTTGGATGAGGGCTTTGTAGGAATTGAGAAACGTTTCAGATGTGATTTTACCGAGATAGCAAATGTAAAGAAGAGATTCGATAAAAGACATTTCGCAAAAAGCTAAACAACTAAATACACGTTTTATAACTCAACCCAGACCTTAATCCAATCTACTTAGGTCGACGACCACCAGAGGCTTCTGGCGTTTCAGCGTCGAGACTTTCTGCAAAACATCGGCAGCCCTTTTTCTGTCGCAATCATCATTCGATACCAACTTATCGTGCCAGTATTTCTCAACCTTATCAACCTGATCGTCGATGAACTTGATACCTCTGGCAGCCATTGCCTTCTGGTGACTGCGGATCCAAGTGTCCGAGTACTTAACGTTACCGCTAGCCTTGTTGCCTTTTTTGACCCAGGCTGCTTCTGCTCGACCAAACTCGGTGCGGATCAAGTTGCAAATCTCGGCAAAGTTTGTGTTGACAATCGTGTTGGAAAGGTAAGAGAATACGTTCAGTGTGTTACGAATCTTCATCAATGCCTTGTCTGTCTCGTCTTCGATCTTCTTTGCGGGTATTCTCTCAAGAGATCCTTGCCAGTACTGCAGATTGTCAGCCACAGTCATCGAGTGGCTCCCTGGCCAACTTACACTCGCTTTAGCTCCGTTGATTTCGGATTTGAGAAATACGAAGCGCTTGTGGTTTTCAGGAGTCCCGTGAGCCCACATGATGCGGTGAAGGGGTACGTAGTTATCCTCCTTAGCCAGTCCTTCAAGTTCCGGAACGTTGTCAAGAGCCTCTCTTCTAAGAGACAGAATGAAGTCGCAATATATCTGCGGCAGATTCGATTTGGTACCCTCTGGTAGGGTATTGTATTGAACGTCCTTTAGAACAACCCCATAGTTTGGAGCTCCACAATGTGCTCGACTAACTTAATTAGTAATTAATGCGTTTAATTTGCAGAATGCAGATATATTTGAGCACGCTATCTCAAGCAATCTTAGTGCTAAAAGGTATTGAAACCAACTAGCTAGTACAAATAGTTAACATTTGCTCCAGACCTTAGTAACAACAAGATGCAGCGATTAATAGTCAGGCGGGTCATCAGGAAAGTAGCTATCCCATAATTCAGTCTTTTCGTCCTCAGGAGTGCACAGATAACTAATCCAAGCATCATGCGCCATCCACGCATAGTTGTCTGCATTGATTTCTGCTTTTTCTGGCTGGTCGTCTTGGCCAGGATCATTAAGACCTGCTGCACGTTCTGGACCATACGCATATTCCTCATCCTCGTTGAGTGCGTCAACGATTTGAGACTTCAGTAGGGAGTCTGGCCCGACAGTGCTGTAGTGAAGAGTCTCGTGCAGAACGAGTCGAGAGAAGGCGTCCATCTTGGTGCTGGGGTATTTATCCAGGCTACCGCAGTCGATGTCTGGCCCGCCTGTTGGGAAGTCCCAGGCGACATCACAGAAGTGGATCTTTTCAAGGCCATCGCGGCCCTCCCCTTCGTCTTTGTCGGTATAGCCCTGGGTGCCCGCTTCGCTGCATTCACCAGAAAAGTCTAGATACCATATAAGCACAACTTATCGGCCTCGTAATTGGAGACCTACCTACCTTTATTATCAACAATCATAGTGCCGACTATCTTTCCGATCTTGCCTTCATCGCTACTCTCCCCACTGATCTTCCTCAAAACATCTCGAACCTTTGCGGGGGTATCATTATCAGTGCTAAAGAATACATCATAGACGTGGTTGATGTTATCCTGTGCATCCGACGCTGCATATGACCCCCAGGAAGAGACAGCGCGAAGTTCACCAATACAGAGGACATCGTGAAGCTTCTGCAGGCGAGCCTTGTCTGTTTCGTTCTCTGGGTCAAAGTTGAGATACCTCCACTCATTTCCACAGGCATCACCAAGTGGGAACGTGGAGGGAGACGGGGGATCAGCTCGAGTGACCTTAGAGGGATTCACTGGCTTCGCATTCGCAGCTGTGATGGAAAGGCCAGCGAGAAAGAGTTTGAAAAGAGACATGATGGGTATCTATCTTCAGTTTAAAAAGCTTGAAGATGGCTTGAGTCGTCCTTATTTCTTTCTTTTACAACTGATATCTACGCACTATTTATACAAAGTCTCTAGCAGCAAGGGTAACGCATAGCCTTTTTACAACCAGGGCAGTTATCGAATGAAAAGACTCAGAAAGCGAAATCACTTGGCTTCCATAACTTGGTTGTCCTGTAATTTGTGCCTACGACCATATTCACCGTATAAGCCACACATCTAAAGCGTCATACGCATAACATGCTACGCACAATGAAGCCATATCGGGGGCCGAAACTGGCTGTGTTGGCTATATTATCCAAATACAGCCAATGTGCAAGGAAGTGTTGAAGTGAATAGGAAGAAAAATGGGGCTTGTCAGCATCTGTCTCAAAAGTTGAATTCTCGTGATTAATGCTTCAACCTTGTTTATGCGGTCGATGCTTGTATATCACATTCTAAGGACCTTTCATCTCAACTAACACCGGAAGTTTAGCCCAGCCTTGTTGATCATTTGTTATATTCAGCAATCGCCGACGAGAGCAGGAGCGAGTCCTCTAATGCAACCCAAATTATCCTCCCGAGGGGATAGAGTTGATTATCCTGCAGCGATCGGTGGCAGCCATCCTATTGGCTAGCCTTTCCTGCAAGCATGAGGTCAGATCAGCAGACACAGCCTTAAGAGCCTTGTTTGCTGACAGTACAATCGTCATAGTGGTATTTGAACGCGATCGTGATGCTTTCTCCTCACTTTATAGCCCCCAAATTAGTCAATTGGGGTCGTTCAACCTGCCTATTCGGACATTTTGTCATAACTTGGAACTTATGTTTTTAAACCTCCACCGGATTTTCCACGGCCTAATAGGTCACTTTTCAATTGTATGTTTGATATTCATTTCTTGGCTTGATGCGATGGGGGCTGATTGAGTAAGCTTATGATGATAATGCTGACTGGTCCAATTTTAATGCGGTGCGAAGACCAACCATCGGACGTATGTATGTAACTAGGCTGCAGCCGTTGCAATTCGAATGACGTAAACGTTACCTCTCCTCTCTATAAACAGATCCAAAAACAGGTGCAACTTCGATCCTTGTGAAAGCTCACGCAACTGCAAAGCCCCAAGATCCCCAACCTCAAGCTACGATCAGAAGCCATGCCAGAGTTAAAGATTTGGTCAGTGGTCAGCAGGAAATACCAGGCATTTGATCGGTCAGGCAAGCTACCCTTCAGCATCGTCTTTGGTCTCTGTCGTCGCTCACCAGACGATACTGATCCCCGAGCTATACGCTTGAACACAAAAGGAACTATCCTTGATGTTCCATATGCCCTCTCCAACAATCTTCTGCAGCTGCGTGAACGCAACGAAAGGACTAAGACCGATGTTCAAGTCGACGTTGGGCAGCTACACACCACCAAAAACCAAGAAACCTATCTGACTCTCCCCTCACCTGTTGGAAGAACTGAAGACTGGAGAAAGTGCATATCAGAATATCACTATCACGTGGATCCTGAAAGTGAGCTTGCATTGTTACTGAAACCTGGCAATACATATTCGATCAAGAATATCACAGGATGGGAAATTGCACCAGATGGATATTCCTATATCGAAGAAAATGGAGACCCATCACCACCGCCCAAAAAGCAGAAGTTAGTCAGCAGCAGAGTCGATGGTCGACCAATATTCCAGGTGGTGGAGTCTCTACCTTGGCCCCCCAAAATACAAACCCGAATGCAGAGGTACAATAATACAGCGGATAAAGAAGCTACCAAATCTGCATGGCTAGAGGTTTCAGTGACCAACATGGGCAATGAGCCTGTTACTGTCCAAACCCGCAGTCGTCAACGTTTCCTCAACCCACACGGCGCATTTGTTACAGAAGAAGACTTCCCAGCTCTTGATCCACGACCTCGCATTATTGACTCGGAAAACCCGACACCTAATGCAACGATTCAGATATTCGATCTTTCTACAAAGGAAATCGTCCGCGAAACAACTAAGCCAGGCCCATGTGGTGGTGCGGGTCAACAGAAGGATATACGTCCAACACTAGATGTTGTAACTACCCTGAAGCCTGGTGAGCCACTTATCAGGCATGTAAACGTTGGATTTCTACTATCAAAGCTACCAGATGGGGGATATGGGCTAAGGATGGAACCTAGGGGTATGTGGTGGTGCATTGGTGATTGTAAAGACTTTGAGGGAGGGGATGATAACCGTGTGCCTCATGATGTGTTTCAGGCATTAATACCTCCATTGATGTTGGAATGCGATGATGTTTTGGAAGTACAAGTTAAGGATGGAGCTGCAGTGTAATAGATAGCTGAGATAGGGAGCAAGAGGATCTGCGATAAACTCCATCAAATGTTGCTGTAGGTCTATGACATCCTTGTGTTGAGACTTTTGACTAACACTGTTTCTACAGCCTGATACGATCGCAGGATGTAAGGACTCCTACACCGTTGTGTCTGGCGATTATTGTTACAGCATTTGCGAAGACAATAAGATAACCCAGGAGGAATTTATTAAGTGGAACCCTAGTGTCAAGAAGGACTACAGTCTGGTTGAAAAGGGGGTTTCTTACTGTATTAGTCTTTAATAACATATAGCTAGCTGAAACCTAGCATAGATACTCAAGGACCCTTGTGCTATATAATCTCCAGCACCTTAAATCTCAGAACCAAAAGGAGGGTAAGCAGGTGCGGTGACTCCGTCACAAGAATATCGGACAATGTACGGACTAGCATCAACGTCATCACCAACGAGGACTTGCCCATTAGGAGCAGTGACCTTGAACGTGAAACCACCTCCATACTGTGCCTGCCCATATACAAATCGAATAGGGATGTATGTGCTACTAGGGAGATCAACTTGGAAGGAAGCAGTTCCAGCAATGTGATCAGGCTGGTTGTAAAGAGCTTTAGCATCAGCATTGCCAGATTTCCATCCAGCATAGGCCTTTGCACCCAACCAGAGATACACGGCGTCATTGGCATACGGGATGTCGAACTTGTAAGTACCAGCCTCGCAGGTATAAAGGAAGCCATGGTGGTTCAGAGCGAAGTAGTCCAAGGGGAGATCGCTGCTCGAACCGTAGATAGGTCCTGTAGGAGCATTTCCGCTTGGCTGGAACAGACCGCCAATCCTGCGAGTAGTACCGACGTACAAAGGCTGGGTTTGCTTGAAAGCTTGGGGGCTAAAGCTGGAATACGTGGTATCGGTATTCTGAGCAGAGTTGCTGTAGTAGGCCCAATCGAAGCCTAGGTTATTGCAAGTGGTTGGAGTAGGGCACTGAGGGGGGCCCGTTGTAGTTGTGGACGGCTCAGAGATTGTGGTGGTTACATCTGAGGTCGTTGTTGTGTCTTTGGATGTGGTTTCGGCAGTGGCAATGGTGGTTGAATCAGAAGTTGGGTCCTCGGCGGTTTGCGAGCTCACATCGGTGGTGGAAGAAAAAAAGGATTCAACGGTTGTCTCAGATGGAGGGATAGTGGTAGTCAGGTCGATGAACGTGGACTTTTCTGTTGTATCAGATGTAACCTGAGTGGCCTGCAAAGTTACGGGCTTGCAGGGGCCAGCAAAGGCGCCAGAAATGCCAAGGGAAATAACCACGGCAATGATAGCTTCTAGCTTCATCTTGACGTTGATGAGGCAGGACACTGAATAAAGAGCGACTGGAAACTACTAAAAGAGTGACGATAAGTGGTATGAGACAAAAAGTCCAGCGGCTTGGGAACAACGTTGAATAAATATCCGTTCTAATGTGAATGGCTGTTATTTTTTTGTTCTAGCTCGGTGATCCTTGAATTAGTCTGTGCATTAATTTCTTTTAACCTCTGCGATTGGTGAGCCCCTATCCAGGAATCAATAATCTGGAAGCTAGCGCGATGCTCGCAACGCATTTGCTGTCGAATCCACAGAGGCCGAAACGTCAAGCGTGGATGACATGAAATGTCATGACAATAGCTAGATTGGAAGACAAAAGAATGAAGTGTAAGAGACATTGCATTTAGTGACGTCAGTATTCACTCCATGACCAAAAGAATAGTTAGCTATCTTTATATTCCAATCTTAGACACTAATACAACTAACAGGCATAGGGAGCAGCAATTGTTCTTGACCATGATCCATTGACAGGTCAATGGTCTCCTAACTGCAGTTTGGTAACGATCTGGGGGGCTGGCTATCTAGATAATTGAGCTCTAACTTCAGGAAGGACGCTTGCTACAAATAGCATATTGCAACGTTCGACGGGAGACACGGAAGGAAGTTGGAGATATATGGATCTTTGGATTGAAACAGGGCGGTGAAATGAATCAACTGGCCGGCAACCTCTGAGAGGTAGCTTGCGTTTACACTCGCGTTTCCTTGCAAATCCCCTCGCAATAAGACACTGTAGAAGGCCAAGCGGGGTCCCAATCTCAGATCATTACAAGTCAATGATCATCAACATTCGTCAATTTCTATCACCCTGTTGCTCGCTGAGATGTAAAAATGCCATTTGATAGGCGATAGAAAGACCAAGAGCACCTGCTACAATGCAACCGACGGATTCAAGACAACCGATCAGGGCACTGCCACCCGCGTCGCAATTTTGAAGCTCGCCATGTTTACATAACCGTGTAGCTAGGGCCAGCGTCACAGGTTTTATCGCTGTTACAGGAACAGCTTTTGTTTGTGGCGGGCCTGTCAATCTTCTTATCGCTTATTGCCTCAATGGATCTGTTATAGCTACTGAGTGTGCAGCTTGG
Source organism: Fusarium armeniacum (assembly GCA_013618295.1). Taxonomy (NCBI): domain Eukaryota; kingdom Fungi; phylum Ascomycota; class Sordariomycetes; order Hypocreales; family Nectriaceae; genus Fusarium; species Fusarium armeniacum. Next base: position 7,158 of record JABFER010000211.1, on the reverse strand, counting down.
CATATTCTATCATAATTCTTACCGGAGAGTTCAGTCGTTGATGCGTTGACAGCTGCTCGATGAAATGAAGGTTTGTTCGGAAAGTTAGTAATTGAGATAAAAAGTAGTTTTGATATGTTGGGTTCTTGATCAGTAGATACTCCAGTTAAAAACTTGAGAGAACTCGAGAAAGTTTCGTCTTTGCTTTTTTAGACCTAAAGTAGAAAGAATATCACTTCCATAATCTTCATGGTTTGAGTTCAATTAGGGCCTGAGAATAAGCTTTTGTGACAGATATAAAATCTTTATTTGGTCTTTTCTTTCCATTCATTCTTTTTCCTGTTTGAAACAAGGACATCTTAGCTCATCAGTGTTCCACTGCACGATTCAATCCTCGCAACCCAACGACTGCATTGCTTATACCAATCCCAGACTAATCTTTCTTCTAGGGTATATTTGACAGACAGAATGCGTAATAAGAAATCTTCCGCTCCCGCATCCCGCCAAAAGATCCTGGACTATCTTCGTGGTAAGAAGGAATCAAATCACCGACGAATGAGTTTCCACAAGTCAGCATGGCGAATATTGCAGCCCTGCCCGCTCCCAACAGGCCTCTGCTCCGCCTTTGGTCACAGCATGGTCACGGAGCTTACACCTCGGCACGACGAGGACTGTTGCAACAAAACTGTATCCATATACGTCATACAGACCAAGGGTGAGCACCTACTTGGCTGGGCATTGCACCATTGCTGTATCTGAAGTGGTATAAGCACTATCGAAATGACATCGAGCACAATCAATTCATTGCCAAAATCTTCTTTCCCTGTCGGCCTCCGGAGGATATGCCACCGGTGTCGTTAGTGGCCCTTGTGAGTGGCTTACACGGCAGAATCTGTGACCAGGTCACATCCTACTGAGAAAAGGTAGTGCGTCTTCCTGTCAGCACTCGTTATCAATATGACGATGAATTACCATCGTATTTTCGAGATCAGAGGTTTCTCACCCTCCAGTCGCTTTTCAAAGCAATGACGATTATCCTAATGGAGAAACACTTCACTTTTACTACAATGGATATGGGAACATTGCCGGTCATCACTGGATATTGCATAGCTTATCAGCAGTGGAATTTTCACCGGGGACTTGAACTCAAGAGTACCCTATCCACTGCTACCAAACTACTTTAGCTTGGCTCAAAATGTCAGACACGCAGTGAATTTCACCGCCATTTAAACGATGACTAGCAGTTTTCCACAGAGGTAGCTTTCATGCCAGCACGAGCGTATTCTTCTTCGACTGCCTACGCAATAATGTCAGGACTTTTAATGATCAGACGAAAAGGATTGGGGCTCACGTATTGATGCCCAACGACCATGTCGTTGATAGACCACGTGGTGAAAACTCCCAGTTGATACTCATTTTTGAGAAGTGGGGGCCAGTAAAATTCCAGTCCATCAAGCCTGAAGTAAGGATTCAACCCAGATTGGTCATGATAAAGTGCAGGGACGTAGATTCCGTCCTCATCTTGAAGAGAATTACAGACGAGAGGATACCAAGGTTGTAGTTAATCCATTCTTGGGCGTCTATATTTACCTCAATAAACGCCTTGTAGTCCAGTAGATGGGAAACAGTCAGGTCCGGGAAAGGCGGCATCTCACTGTCAAGCGACCGATCTTAGGGTGACTGTCAATTCAGTGGTAAAGTCTGATGCGGTATCGAAAGGCAGGAACTAGATGAACTCATCAACCTGGCCGACGAGCAACCAGCCAGTTTCGAGAAAAATGGCCGTTTGTACCGCATTTCCATAATTGAGGCTTCTAACGCCTTCTTAAGATCTATTTCGCCAAATAACTTCATTAGCGAAGTCTTTGTGTCGACGGTTATGCCGTGCTACAGCCTCAGCCTACGCTGGCTAAAAGCGAACTCTATACCAGAACTCCGGCAACACCGATCACAAGACGGTCTGTCTATATAAAGTTTTCTTGTAGTGAGCTTGCTACGGGTTCATCTCTTTTTCTCTTTTTCCTCAAGTCTTAGATGGCTTAATGCGAGGCCACCTACTGTGAGAAACCATCAGGCCCAGCCGCTTACACCCTAAATTATGAATATCACACTACGTAACCTTGGTCATATTAGATCATAATTCACTTGCGGTGATATTTTTCCTAATACTTGGAAAGCTTCTGCTGGGATTTACAGGCTTCGTTTATTTCTATACTACCCCGCAAATACTATAAAAAAGGTAATCTAGTAATTCCATAGGTAGCAGCCGCTTTGTTCTGAGAACGTTATTCGCATAGAGTTCCAGCGCAAGCCGCATGTCTTCCTCGGTCTATGCGGGTTTTCTGAACCGATTAAGAAAGTTGTTGAATAGTGTTAAAAGGAAGCTCATGGAAGTAGCTTGAAAGGCTAATCAACATTGTCATCAAAGATGACACTTGTCACTATCGATAAAGGCTTGGCAAGCAGCTTCTAGTTGATTCCATATAGCACAGAAAAGATAAATAAAGCTTGTATTAACCTCGGTAAAGATTACATGTGATAACTTAACGTGGGGCTTAGATGTGGTGTTGAGGAGCTTAGGGAAGTAAAAAAGTGGCCGGTTTGGAGGCGGCTGGATTTTGGGTGACCCACGTTACTTTAGCATTTTGCCGGGCTCCTATCCCTACTTGCCGAGGACGCTAATGCAACTTGATGATAACCCCAAATCTCAATCTGGGAACCTGACGGATGATGCTCCTTCTATCCGCGTCATTCGTTCCGATCACTGTTGGACTAGTATTGAGAAAAGATCAGCAAGGGCCGTGTACAAAACTCTCTGCTACGTGCTGTATCTAGAAGAGGTAATTATGGACTCGAGCTTTTCAAAATGGAGGGTCGGGTGTACTCGTCACAATGTGAAATAGAGAGTCACTTGGTAATCAAATGAGATCTGCGGTCTCAGCGCATTTTTGGCACTTCAAGCGGATGGGAGTAACTTGATGAAAACCGGTGAATGTAGGACCAGAAGTATTCGATTACTTAATTCCTCCCTAACTCGAGCCTATACCTCCCCGGACAACATTCCCGTCAACCAATTGTTATCACTAGTATCCTTACCAAGCACCACAAATACATTCCTGGTTCCGGATAACAGATGGATCGCTACTTGTTTTGGGTTCGACTTGCAATTCGCGCAGGAAAGCATGAACCTGAGATTCCGTTGACTGCTCCATCAGATGTAGGCGGTTTTCAAGGGCAACAGGACCAAAAAATTCTTTGGCGATATCAGCAGCCTGCATTAGTGCCGATCCAATTAGAGTCTAGTCCGAGCGTAGCGACTCATACCGATTCATAATGTCGAACGCACGCTCTGAAGGTCTGTGCGGAACTACTTAGTGGTATAGGATGTATTGACTCTTGTAAGTGCAGATATCATGGGCAGAAAGGGCGATAGCTATGAGAAGGAATCAACTCCATCATTCACCGCATCGCTACTCCTCCGTGCTTGACAAGTACCCCATTCGTTACATTTGGTCATCAGCTACACCACCTATCGTTTCCCTATCCATTTAGATAAGAGGCTCTGTAGTATTCTCGCTGCATTAGCCAATTTACCTCCAATTTGCACTAATAATGAAATTCTCGGCATCTGCGTCAGTCACCCTGCTTTTGTCACTTCTTAGACACTTCTATGCTAACCCAACGAGGCAGGTGTAACAAATTGAAAGGGCGAATGTTCATTTATATATCTCGCTAGCTTATCGTAATTGCCATCACTCCGTCTGTAGTCGCCCTTTTGCATTGTCTTGTAAAGTTGTCATTCAAGTAGCACCGGTGCTGGTAATGGGCCGCGTCAGCATGTTGACCTGGCAACTTGCACGTACGATTCATTGATCAGCGTGCTCGTCGCGGTATGCAATATCGTTTTCCTCAAAATGAGCGTCCTTCCAGATTTCAACCTCACAGCCGCCGCGTAGAATACCCACACGCATGGCCGACAACAGGTTATGGGCGGCATTGGAATGGGCATAGACACCACCGTTGAAAATAGTGGTGGCGTCCTTGCCAATGGCAGAGCTAATCAAGGCCTTGCCGCCCGGGTGGTCCTTTATGAATTTGGTGATGTTGTAAATGATGCCGGCGATACAGACAAGGGCCGTTTCTTCCTTTTTGGCCGAGTTGACAAAGTCATCCCAGTCGATAATGGGGAGCTGCTCAAGGGGAATGCCCCAGTCTAGCCTTGCGTGCTCCTCATCGAGCTTCTTCTGAGTCTGCTGAATACGACCCTTTTCAATCTCGCTTGCACGGAACCGCTTCAAGTTGGAGGCAAGGCCGACCTGCTTCCATAACCAGATCATCCACTTGCTGGGGTCGTATTGGTACCACTCGATGGCATTGCGGTAGTCTGAGGGAAATTCATGGTGGAAGTTGTGATAACCCTCACCTAGGGTGATGAGAGCGGTGACGACGTGGTCACGGGGCGAGTTGCGATCATCGAAAGGCTGGTCACCGAGCCAATGTGCAACTGAGTTAATGCAGAATGTGGCTTGTTGGACAAAGAAGTATCGCAGCACACCACCGTAGAGGAAGCCACCCATCCAGTCTCCCCAACCTACCCCGCAGACCAGGATCGGGAGAATGATAGCCATGAAGACGAGGCACTTAAGGTAGTGAGTATGCTGCCACACGACAACGGGGTCCTCATTTAGGTCGGTGACATCGGTACGACCAATGCACTTGGGGTCTTGTTTCATGATCATCCAACCAAGGTGACTATATAAGAAACCCTTGCGGACAGAATATGGGTCCTTTAAGGTGTCGGTGTAACGGTGATGGGCGCGGTGACCACGACACCACCAACGTATAGAACCCTCCACAGCGCCGGCACCCACAGCGGCAAGATAGATCCTGAGTGGGAGGCTGGCTTTGTAGGATGAGTGAGACCATAGCCGGTGATAGCCTGGATATTGAGGTTAGTGATCTCGTTCCCGAAAGGTGGTATGGTGGAGTTGTGATCGGGCTTCAAGCCGGGATTCTTGAGGCCTAGGACTCACCTGCTGTGATACCAAGGCCTGTGATGTAGTAATAAATCACAGCGAAAACAGCTGTCTGCCACCGTAGGGGGATCCACCAAGAGCAAGTCAGACTGCTAAGAGGGATGATGAGAACCAAGAGGGCGTTGAGCCAGTTGACGTGCTTATACCAATTACTGCAAGTAATGGGCTGGGTGCTGATATGAGGCCTCTTGGAGTTGACGGCCTTTTTTGCACGAATCGGCACGTAATCGGTCGTCCCATCCCCCCATTTCTCGGTCACAATGCTTGACGTATTTTCGGGCGCCATTTTGGGCAATACACGCTCTCTTTGCCGGCCAAGTTGACGAATACAAGGAGCCCTACGCCCGAAAGTACCGAAACGGGAACGACTCAGAGTTGTGAGAATCAGTGACCAACTAGGTCCGCGAGGTCCTGACAGATAGGTCAAACTATTTGATCGCAAAAAGCTAATGTGCATGAAGATAGGTTGGATGCCCTCACATTCAGTAGGCACGAAGAATGGGTTTTTAAAGATAGAACGAGGGAAGCCAAACGACAGGATGACTCGTTTCTCCCAACTGTTGAGACAGCCTAGTTGTAGAGCCCCGATTATGCCCCTTTGTCTCAACAAATTCATTCATAAGGCCGCAAGTGAATTGGGGACTTCTTTGCACAAGCCATCTCCTCTACTCGGCCATAGGGCAAGGACAAACAAGCCCTGCGACGTTCGGTGCTGGACTTTAATCGTAATAGCCGAAGATACAAGCTTTAGGTAGAATCAAGACTACTAACCTCTTCTGCTAGAGAAGTAAGATCTTTATTACATTGCATTTAGAGATCACTATCCCTTGGAGAAAATATATCCTTCTTGTTTCCTCGGCCCATGATGGATCGGCCTTAAGGCATGCCCGCCAGAAGAAGTGATTAATCTTTCCAGCCAACTGTGAAGTTCTTAACATGGTCTTGAAAGCCAAGGGGGCCATAGATTAGAGAAACTAACCGTATAGGGAAAATATGGATTGTGAATTTGAGCGGGCCTATAGCCTAGACTATTGTGATGCAGTTAGAGGTTCCAAACCACCTATTGAAGCATAGGCCCTCCTACTCCTCACTCCTGAATCCAAGCCGGATGATATGTACTGCGACATTCTTATTGATGTCGACTTTGGAAAGAGCTGTTCTAATCAAGGATGTGATATTTGGAAGACGGCAATAAAAAGAGGTGCTATTATAGAAGTGTAACTAGGAAGATCAGAATTGTTACGACCCAACAGGTCTGACGCACGTGAATCTATACCCCACATTTTTCCATCTAATAGACAGTTACCTACCCTATAGAAGTCGAACGCACGCCATTCGACTTACATAACGAACAGAGTCAAACCGACCTCATTCGACTCTCAAATACAGTCAAACCGATACCATTCGACCTACATATTACCAAATATATATATACCCTTATTAGCCTTAGTTAGTTACACTTAGCTTACCAGCTATCAATAAAACATCTTTACTTAAATACGCCTAACCCGCTCTATTCACTATTAAGAGACGTAACACTATCAATATTGCTTAGTAACGCCCTACATATCTGCTAATATAAACTTAATATGGACTAGTTTATCCCTTAGAAACTCTAACCGTCACAAGAATAGTAGTAATAAAGTCATGAGGTTGAGGCGGTCTTTATAGTAGGCTTGAGTATATTATATGCCCTATTATTTAGCTATATATAAGATAAACCTTAAATCTATAATTCTAGGGCTGCCTTATTAAGTCAGTCTATTATTAATTAATATACTTAATAAGTAGGTAAGAGTTATATATTATAGTAGATAATAGAAAAAGATCTCTAAAAAGTATTAAAAAATAAGCTATACTATAATAAAAAAAGAAAGTTTAGATTATAAAGGATTAATAGTATGTTTAGTATTAAGGACTATATAGGCTCTTTTAGGGCTGGCATTTAATATATAATAATAGCTTAAAAGTATATAAATAAATATATAAAGGAGGGTTATTAACTAATTAAATAGGGCTATAAGCTTCCTAATTTAAGGCCTGCCTCTATTAAATTAATAAAATTATCTTTCTTTCTAATAAGCTTATATACCTTATATACAGTCTATAATATAGCCTAAACTTAAAAATAAACTTATAAGGA
>JABFER010000209.1:0-54856 GCA_013618295.1 Fusarium armeniacum | reverse complement strand
GACTTGAGAAGAAAAACAAAACGAAACCTGGTACCCCCCCCCCCCCCCCAAAATCATCGACGTCAAGTCAGCACTCCCGGAAGAAATCTTATCCATAATGCAGCAATTCTTCTGCACATCAACACGCTTGGGAAACCCTATTTGTAATACACCCTTTTGGGGGGCTTGCAGTCGGTGTGGGAAGCCGGTTGTGCTTGTGCTAGCACGTTGATGAATGTCAATTGAAGGGCTCATGGTGTTGTGCCCGGCTATTATTCCCGGCTCATCAGCCACCGATGAAAGGTTCCGATAACCCCCAACTTTTGTTGATACAGCAGGACTGTCGACTGCGATTCGTTCTTTCGGCTTTGATTCAACAAGCTACCAGGCCTAACATGGCAAGCTATCGGCAATTGAGCTGTAGTAATCCTTGAAGCCCATCCCATTCCGGAGAGGACAACTACAACCCGGCACAATCCCCTCACCAGCGGAAGATGCTCCCGCAGATAGCTCCCACACTCGCCTCCATCATCGGCCCCGTCGATCCCATCTTTACCTAAACTACCCCATATTTGAGGCCCGGCTCCGGACATAGGACATAACCAATGACTGAATGAACCCCCCGTAATTGACCATTTTGAGAAAGCTGTTTGTTATGTCATGGGAGCGTATCTGCAGGTGCAAACAATAAGAATTCGCTTTGCGTACTTAGTCGTAGCGCTTTGTCTCCCTTCCAACATACTCTGAGCGCAACTGCCACTGCTTCTGTCTTTTGCCAATAGTCAACATGCCGCGTGCGGATAGCTTCAGTAATTCCCAAAGGCGAGACACAATGCCTGCAAGTGAATCAAGTGAGACTGTCCGGGAACCGTCTCCATGCCGTAAGTCATTGCCGAGGCTGTGCTGCCAAACAATGAATGCTATGTTCTTATCTGAACCCAAGCTCACATTTCACTAGGAGGACGACAACGAAGAAGTACTTCCTTTTCAGATCGTATACATCACCTCGATGAAATAGACGCTCAAGATCGATATGAAGAGGAAACGGCCGACCGAGGCCTTGGCGCCCTTCACAACATCCGCTCGCGGACACGAAGCCGTACCAACGAGACGCTTATCAACTGGGAAGTTGACGATCCGGACAATCCAGTCAATTGGTCAAATGTATGGCCATTCCAGACATAATTTTTAATCTTTCTTTGCAACGCCTTTGCTAACGATAGGTGTACGGCTTAGACAAAAAAGAAACTGGTCGTTTTATGTACCTCGATGCTGGTCATCAATTCTACCATGGGCTCAGCCCTTCCCAGTATGGCAATACCAGATATAACCCAAGACTTCGACATCAAATCAGAAGAACAAAGTGTACTTCCCATCTCTGTATACCTTATCGGCTACGTCTTGGGCCCTATAGTCTGGGGTCCTCTCAGCGAACATTATGGTCGTCGAAATCTGAGCTTCGTCACCTTTTGTCTCTTCACCATCTTCACTATGGCCTGTGCCGTCGCTCCGTCGTGGGCTGCGTTGTTGATATTCCGATTCTTCTGCGGAGCCTTTGCGAGTTCACCCATCGCAATTGTCGCAGGCATTTTAGCGGATATTTATGACGACCCTCGCACGAGGGGCAGGGCATTTGCTATTTTCATGGTGGTGAGTTATGCATCATTCACCCCTCCACCCCCAGATGCGCAAGATATAAGCTGACCAAGGATGCAGTGTACCACCGGCGGCCCCATCTTATCCCCGATTCTCTCCGGTTTCGCTGGTCCTAATATTGGCTGGCGCTGGGTCTTCTGGATTGCTCTCATGATCGCTGGTGTTACCATCGTCCTGATCGTATTTCTCCCTGAGACATATGGCCCAATCCTCCTGTCGCGCCGCGCTCAAAAACTCCGCAAGCAAGATCCGTCATCTCGTGCCATTGCACCGCGAGATCTTGAGACGACAGATCTCAGACAACTTCTCACTGTGGTCCTGACTCGTCCTCTCCGCATGCTCATCTTTGAGCCTATCGTGACAACCACCTGCACTTATCTCGCTCTCGTCTATGCGATATTCTATATGTCCTTCCAAGCATTCCCCATCATCTTCCAGGATGTCTACGGTCTCTCACCCGGTGTTACAGGTCTCGCATATCTTCCTATTTTTGGCGGTGCAGCTCTGTCTCTTCCCATCTTCTGGACATGGGATAATGTCCTTGCCCGTGCCACAGAGCGAAACGCCTCCTGGGTTCGCCGCGAGGAATATCGCCGCCTTCCTCTAGCCTGTCTTGGTGGTCCTCTCTTTGTTGTTTCTCTTTTCTGGCTCGGTTGGTCTGCTCGTGACGACATAACTTTTGCAGTGCCTATGCTAGCTGGCATCCTCTTCGGAATGGGCTTTTTGTTGATCTTTATGGCTATGTTGAACTACCTTACGGATGCATATGAGATCTTCGCTGCCTCTGCAAATGCCGCATCCTCTACGACAAGGTCCCTCTTTGCTGTTGTATTGCCACTTGCCACAAAACCGATGTTTCGTCAGCTAAATATCAATGGTGCATGCTCTCTTCTCGGAGGTCTCAGTGCACTCATGTGTTTCATCCCCTTCATTTTTATCTGGAAAGGCCCCAGGATTCGAGCCCGCTCCAAGTTCTGCATTGCACTTCGTGAGCGGAAAGTGGAGATGCAGCGTAAGGAAGAAGAAGCAAAAGCTAGAAAGTACCGTTATGATCTAAGATATGCAGAAAAAGATAAGGAGGAAGAGGTTGTATAAAACGGGGTGACGGAAATACCTAACGATCGTTCTATTCTACCTATGATAAAGACAATACGTAAAAGTTCTACTATTTACGAAAGAATAATTAAAGCTCAGAATGAATAAAATCCCCGTAACTCATCTTTGCTTGCAAATACATTGCTTTTGTCATGTTTGATCCTCTTCCCGAGTGATTGTCAGGGAGTTGACCATACAGGCCGTATAATCTTTGGTAAAGTTTACTCTTGTTGGGCCACGCAAGGTCGACTCGAAATCCTATTGTCTGGTGGAGAACGAGTTCTGTTGTCGAATTTTGCAATGGACTCTGCGCATACTGGGTTTGGAGATGCCCCATCATTCTCAAGCATCGTCGGGCAGGTATCCTGTTCTCTCACCAGAGTGGAACCTGCTCCTGCCTCTCTCTCTCCTTTGTCACTCTCGTCGTCGTCCGAAAGGCGACTTTTGGGCGTGACGAAAACATCTGTCGTAGTAGCAGCAATGCTTTGTCTGAGTAAACTAGGCGTGACTGGTACCATGGGAATGTCGACTGACTGAAGCGGCTCATCATGATTTGGATGTCTCTGCCCAATAGCCTCGTGCATAAGTGCAACTACTTTATCCCCTAAGCTTCTTGAAGAATGGGGCTTTGAAAGGTCTTTTTCGAGAGTCTGCAAATGTACCCGACCCTTCATATAATTGATTTCTCTGCCCATCGCTTGGATTTCAGTGTACCCTGATTCGGAGGGCCGGATGCCCATCTCGGGATATTCCATATGAAGTGGGCTGGAGGTCATAGACCTCGTGATAAAGGCTTGACTCACCCGGTGTCGCAAAGATTTGGACGGCATCATTCGACTCATCTTGGACTTGACCAATCCACCGAACCTGGTAGTCAGTGAACGGGGTAGTGTGTGAGCCCGCTGGTCATCTCTCCTAGAACCAGCGTCTGTAGCCCACCGAATCTGCCCTTCCGAAGTGACATGTTTGACAGCGAAGTCTCGAGGTTGTACTTTGTCTCTCGATGTCATAAACCTATTTCTCTCCTCCCTATTGAACGAGGGGAATTTGGACCAGGATTTTGGGGGGCCTACTAGTCCTACACTTGTGACTGACTCTGTTCGGTGGGCCGATCTTGGTCGCATTTGGGAAACCCACCGTTCGATAAGCCATTTCGAGTTATTTGGAGAATTTCTTTCATTTGTGGAAGGCGTTAGCTGTGAGATTTCCCGTCTCACGTCGTATATGCTGTTGTTGCTGTTTCGAGCGGTGCCTGTTCTCTTTAGTGATCTGTTGGAAGAAAGGCTTCTTTGCTCATGATTTGGCGTGTTCAAAAAGCTGATATTTTGTCTGCTTTCAGCTTCAAGTCTGACGGCGCGCTGCCATAAATCTGATGCACTCTCCTGACGTTCCAAACCTGGCTTTACGTACTCCTCTGTAGACAGTCTGCTCATGTATGGACGAATGCTCATGTTTGAACGTCTCTTTGATCTATTGCTAGCTTCCTTTTCGTGAACATTCGTCCTTTCTGAAGGTACCGGAAGAAACTTTTGTGCTCGAGGAACATCCCGATGGTTTTCACCATGCGGGTATAAGGAGCTTTCAGACTTGGTTCTGAAACGACTTGCTGGAATTTCTAAACGATTGTTTGTGGAGAGTTTCTTGGCTGGTGATCGATCCTTGGAGTAAGAGAACTCCTCACGAAAACGCGTGGGGATTGTTTTCTTAGGGCTTTTTCGAGTCAACGCTTCGCTGAATCGCCTTTTGATTGTCCTTAGCTCGGCTTCGCGCTGAACAAAGCTAGTAGACTCTGATTGAGCAATGGAAGCTGCATCTACTTCAGACTGTACATTACCAATACCTCCATGGGAATGAGACTTAAAATGGGTAGCTCCCATATGTGGAAACCTGCAGTTTTGGTTGCTAAAGTTGCCCTGCTCTTGGGGGGAATCCCGACTTCGCCCTGTCCTCTCCATTAGCCTTCTGAACCGTTTCAATGAATTGAATATACTCACATCTGAAAGGAGATAACTCCATACTTTCAAGGTCTTTTAGATCCAGTTTGTAGAGATTATTTCGGGGCCGTACTGGACTTGGAGGAGACTTGGATGGATCACTTGAAGAAGTGTTATCTGTGAACGAATTGAGGAGTGCTCTTACAGTTGGACCCCATGGCAGCTCTCCGGAAGAGGCCGAGTTATCGTGAAAATCTTTCGGAGCGTCGGGTTTGAATTGACACTGAGGATCTAGTTTCCTAAGTGAGCTGGTAAAGTTCGATCCTTGTTCATGACAATCCCCGTTCTCAGATATCGCCTGGGCCCCATGTACTACAGAGCTCTTTTTCCTACTCACGGCAGCAGGGCTGTATGTGTTATTTTCATTCAAGTTTCTGGTTTGTGTATCGTCTTCTTCTTCGTCAAAATAGAGGGTTGAATTATCTCGTGAGCGGAGACCTTGGGCTATGAGCCAAACCCCAAGTGCAGACTGGCCATCTCCGGAAGAAGCTTGACGATTATTGAAGCTATTTTCTGGTCCCAGTATTCGATCAAGGCGCCCAGAGCCATTGGAGAGTTGGAAAGATTTCCGGGAAGGAAAAATGCCGGCATCCTCCGTTAATGAGATGTGAGCTGAGAGGTGTATGGGCAAGGGCCTTTGAATGACAGCATTCTCACTTGAATGATTATTTCTATCACCTATGTCGGGTTTCCCTGAAGAAGCTCTTTCGGAGATAGTGGCGCTCTTATGGGAATCTCCAAGATCCTGAGTGGTACTATGGTCGCCACTCTCTCGATCAAGTCGAGCGGGTTGCCCATTATTAGAGGAAGAGTTGCTGACGCCAAATTCGATAGCATCTCGAGGTCCGGAAACCGGCAGGGCACTGTCGGCAGAGGAAGCTTCACGCCGGATATTTATTGCTGGTTTGTTTTCTGATTGATCTTCAACCTCGTCTGACTTGAGCTGATCTTGGATCCTAAGGCGCATGATCTGTCTCAACTCGGCTCTTCTTGCGACTTCTTCTTCACTGTTACTAACAGAGACGCGAGAAGGCTGGTCACTGCTGGTATTGTGAGAGATGCTCCGGATAAATCTGTTGCGCACTGCACCAAAAGCAGTGCCTGGCTTTGTCGAGCATGGGAGATCCCGATCTGAGTTGAAGGAGTCGGAGTCGGAGTCAATGTGTTGATTTGTGACGGAGTCACTTTCAAAGGAACTCTGGTACTCTGGTACCGCCCAGGCCATGTCAGATAGCCCCATAACAGTGTTCTGGTGCTTTGGTCCAGATTCTTGCTGTTTCTCAAGTGGTGGATTAAGTGCTGGTACAGGCTGAAGAGCTGTTGTATCTTGCATAGCTGGTGCTGGGCTGCCAGAGCCTTGCCATCGCGATTTGCGACAGCAAAAGAAAGTCAGAGGATTCAAAGAGGGCATCTGTGAAGAAGGTGAAAGATACAGCTTAATCTCAAAGAAGCGACCAAAATGTAGTACAAAGCACCAAAAGAAGGAGGTTATCACGAAAGTCTGTCCGTCTATCCGTCCAAAATGAAAGGTGTTAATGTCAGTTCAAGAATGAGTTGATTTTTTGTTGTCGTGAAAGTCTTTGTTCTATAGGTACTAAGGCAAGTACCTCTCCAAGATGTTCACTGCAACCGAAGCCATCGCGATTCCCTTATTTACTCTTGCCTTCCTAGATGCTCCTTCTTGAGTTCTTTCCTCCTGCTTACCCTAAGCCGCCTACCTGGGTAGAGTTGATATCAGTACTAAGGTAGGTAGGTGTTAGATATGAACAAAACGCAATAACGATGCCTTCCTCATTGAGGTAGGCGCCAGATGGGAGTTTCTCAGATAGACATGCGCTATGAAGAAATTTGTAAATTGCTCTCACCACATAGAGCAGTCCCTAGGTAGCACCTACTACCTAGGTAGGTAGGTAGGTAGGTATGCACCCGCCAAATCGTCCATACAATCAATCAGGCTTCTTTAGGTACTAATTCATCTTGGACACATGGCACTTCAATGGAGTCCACATATGCAAGAACTAATCAGAACTACCTAATTGTATAAGCTCCTTACAACCGCAAAGACAGCCCATGTGAAAACAAGCTCGCAGAATCAAATCAACATCTCAGAAACACCACGTATCTCGTAAGACTGAAAGCAGAGTCTGACTGACAGATATTCTGACAAGGACCTTTCTTACATGGCCCGCTTAGCGTAGGTCCGTAGTCCGGAGCCAATGACTCCGAAATCCTCCGGTACCAACGCGGTCACATCGCACGTCATTAAAGAGACATTACGATACTGGAACACGTGCTCGGTCGAGAGGACTGTACCATATGCCGCCACAAGCCATGAAGCGAAACTGATAGAAAAAGGAGCGAGAAGAGAGAAAAAACCAGAAGGAACACGACCCTTGGTGGGGTTTAGTCTTGGTCGATCCTTTGCAACGGTGGCGCAGACCGCAGAAGAACAACAGAGCCTGCGAGGCCGATCTGCGGCGAGGTAAAACTGGCCTCAGTGCCTTCTTAGTTTGCTGTACTCCATAGTAGCTCCAGAAAGTCAATCAAGACGAGAGGGAATTGGTTGATGAGGTGATTGACAGTCGAGCACGCAATTCGGAAGCCGGGCAACGATGAATTGAGGCGAACTAGGCTGCGAGAACGGTGGAAAAAAGAGTACTGACCCCTGTAATGAGCCGTAGAGCTGCTGCAAGATGCCCCTCCATTAGCGCACACCGACAGCCCGTGAGCCGTCCCCTGGGCCCCTAAAAATCCACTCCGGCACCCGCCTCGCCCGTTTAACCAACCACCGCAGACGCTTAGTACGAATACGTGAGAGTCGAACGAGATGTTGTTAGAGTTTCTGAGTAGGAGGAAGCTCTTGTCGGTGGGATAACCAAAGGTACTAGGACGCCAATCAAAAGAGCGGCGTAGCTATCCCGGCCACTTTTTCGACCCCTCCCCCGCCTTCGGCCTGTGGTTGGTCACTTCTATCTCTTCCTTCTGCAGGCGTCAGGACAGCTCAAAAACATTCATCTACCTTCCAACTCCCAACATTTTCCTTCTTCCTTTTCCTCCTTCTTTCTTCTTCATCCGACTTTTGCTCTTTGTTCTATCTCGAAAAGGATCTGTCGATTGATCCAATTTGGAACAGACAAGGGCTTTGAACTACTTTGTATGTCGACCAAGTCCCTTCTCTCTCCTCCAGCCCAGCCCTGCTCGACTGGTCTGCCCCTCACCCCGCCTTCACCCCGCCTGCACCGTGCTCTCTCTCCTCAAAAATCGACGACTAACCTTGCAACAATAGTTTCCCCCATCACAAACCAGACAACGCAGTTGCAACAACCGCAAAGATGGTTCAGTCCGCTATTCTCGGTTTTCCCCGTATGGGTGTTAACCGTGACCTGAAGAAGGCCACCGAAGCTTGTAAGTTGTCCAAACAAGATCGCTGACTCGTGTCATCACAGACTAACAAAAAACTTTTAGACTGGGGTGGAAAGATCTCCCAATCTGACCTTCTCGCTGAGGCCAAGCGTCTCCGCCTTGCTCACTGGAAGATCCAGCAGGATGCCGGCGTCGACATCATCCCCAGCAACGACTTCGCTCTCTACGACCATGTTCTTCACCAGATCCAGGACTTTGGTGTATGTATCCCCTCCATCTCGAGTCATGGACCAACCCTTGCTGACTCACTTCCTCTAGGCCGTTCCCGAGCGATACACCAAGGATGGCCTTGACCCCATTGACCAGTACTTCGCCATGGGCCGTGGTCACCAGAAGGAGGGTGTCGATGTCCCCTCTCTGGAGATGGTCAAGTGGTTCGACTCTAACTACCACTATGTCAAGCCCACCCTCCAGGACGGCCAGACCTTCAAGCTCACTGACAGCCCCAAGGCTGTTGCTGACTTCAAGGAGGCCAAGGAGGCTGGCATCAACACCCGCCCCGTCCTAGTTGGTCCCGTTTCTTTCCTCCACCTCGGCAAGGCCGACCGTGACCAGAAGGTCGACCCCATCGACCTTCTTGAGAAGCTCCTCCCTGTCTACGAGCAGCTCCTTACTCAGCTGAAGGAGGCTGGTGCCGAGACTGTCCAGATTGACGAGCCTGTCCTTGTTTTTGATCTTCCCCAGAAGACCAAAGATGCTTTCAAGCCCGCCTACGAGAAGTTCGCCAGCCTTGGCGACAAGATCCCCAAGGTTGTCTTCACCACCTACTTTGGTGACATCGTCCACAACCTTGACCTCCTCCCTAAGGACGTCTACGGTCTTCACATCGACCTTGTCCGAAACCCTGAGCAGCTTGACAAGGTCCTCGGTGCCATCGGCTCCAACACCGTCCTCTCTGCCGGTGTCGTCGACGGACGTAACATCTGGAAGACCAACCTGAAGCGTGCCATCGAGATTGTCGAGACCGCTGTCCAGAAGCTCGGCAAGGACCGTGTCATTGCTGCCACCTCCAGCTCTCTCCTCCACACCCCTCACACTCTTGCCAGCGAGAAGAAGCTGGATGCCGAGATTGCCGACTGGTTCTCGTTTGCCACTGAGAAGGCTTCTGAGATTGCCCTCATTGCTAAGGCCGTCACCGAGGGCCCTGCCTCCGTCCGTGAGCAGCTTGAGGCTAACGCCAAGTCTATCAAGGCTCGTGCCGAGTCTCCCCGTACCAACGACCCTCAGGTCAAGGAGCGTCAGTCCAAGGTTAGCCAGAAGGACTACGAGCGAAAGAGCGAGTTCACTACCCGTATCGGCCAGCAGCAGAAGAAGCTGAACCTTCCCCTCTTCCCTACCACCACCATTGGATCTTTCCCCCAGACCAAGGAGATCCGAATTCAGCGAAACAAGTTCACCAAGGGTGAGATTACTGCTGAAGAGTACGACCGCTTCATCGAGAAGGAGATTGAGGAGAACGTCAAGATCCAAGAGGAGCTTGACCTCGATGTCCTTGTCCATGGTGAGCCTGAGCGTAACGACATGGTTCAGTTCTTCGGTGAGCGACTCCAGGGTTACACTTTCACCACACACGCCTGGGTTCAGTCTTACGGTTCCCGATGCGTTCGACCTCCCATCATTGTCGGTGACATCTCTCGACCCAACCCCATGACTGTCAAGGAGTCCAAGTACGCCGTCTCAGTCTCCAAGAAGCCCATGAAGGGTATGCTTACTGGACCCGTCACTTGCCTCCGATGGTCTTTCCCCCGTGACGATGTCCACCAGTCTGTCCAGGCTGAGCAGCTTGCTCTTGCCCTCCGTGACGAGGTCGTCGACCTCGAGAAGGCCGGCATCGACGTCATCCAGGTCGATGAGCCCGCTCTCCGTGAGGGTCTTCCCCTCCGCTCCGGTGAGGAGCGTGACGCCTACCTCAAGTGGGCTGTCCAGGCTTTCCGCCTGTCCACCGCCGGTGTCGAGGATGCCACTCAGATTCACTCTCACTTCTGTTACTCTGAGTTCCAGGACTTCTTCCACGCCATCGCTGCCCTTGATGCCGATGTCCTCTCCATCGAGAACAGCAAGTCTGATGCCAAGCTCCTCCGTGTCTTTGTCGACTCTGAGTACCCCCGCCACATCGGACCTGGTGTCTACGACATCCACTCTCCTCGTGTCCCTAGCGAGCAGGAGATCAAGGACCGTATCGAGGAGATGCTTCAGTTCCTCAAGCCTGAGCAGCTCTGGATCGACCCTGACTGTGGTCTCAAGACTCGTCAGTGGAAGGAGACCAAGGAGGCGCTCACCAACATGGTTAACGCCGCCAAGTACTTCCGAAACAAGTACGCCAAATAAATATTATCCCACTATGTGTGTAAAGGATAACGGGGACGGAGTTGTCTGTGGATTGTGTTAATATTGCATTTTGTGGAGTCTGTTCTTGAGAACAGCTACGATTTCAACATCGGCGTTTGGGGCTGGCCTAAAAAAAGGACCAGATATATTTGTGGTAATCCCAAAAGTTAACCTGCGGATTAGGAACTGGGTACGGATGATTTGGCGAGCATTCAACATTTGCATATACCCTCCCGATTGGGAGCAGATGAAGGTCTTAAAATCAACAAATTGACCTATTTTTCATGATGATGAATACTTTGTTTCCCATAATGCATCGATTGTGACTGTGACTGTATTTTGCAAAGATAATATTGACGGTTTTGGAGGGCGATTTGAATGGAAAGCCGAACACTTCCCTCGCTATATGCACAAATATTGTAGCTTCAATGAGTTGTTTGCCGCCGTTCATTTAGAGTCACGTGCTCACGCGTAGAGATTATGTCCCCACGTTACAACGCGCTTGTTGATATCCTTGTCTTTTTTATGAACGACTACAATTGTCAACTGCATTTCACGCATGTGACCATTGACGTGATGCGTCATTGTCTGGAAAAATGCCACCGGTTATAATTCTTGATTCTGACGACGACGAAGATGATATTGGTTACTCTCCGCCTCGCAACGTGCAGACTTCACGCTTGCCTGTGCTCGCTGAAGCTGAAGCCGAAGCCGAAGGGACAAGTGATTCCTTTGGGCTTGTAAGCCGAGCGACAACATCAACAGATCCTTCATTTTTTCAGAATATTTATAACGAGCAAAATAATGCAGCTCGAGGATATGTTCCAGACCCAACGGAAGGGTCACATGACCAGCATCAACACTCAAGTTCTGATATGACTGCGCCAACCCCTTTCAAGCGCACTGTGACAGGACTACTTGACACTTCTTCCTCTTCCACACGGGATCAGAGTAACTCAGGGGGTCAGAAAATGCCTGCTGGGAATGGTCCTGATGAATGGACTCAGGCCTCAACGCCAGGCAGACGAAAGGCACCCACGGCTGTTATGGACGATATGTGGGATGTACCAAGCTCGCCTGATGAGCGTCCTGTCAAACCAAAGATAAAAATTAAGCTGAAACGCTCCGGGGCTCAGTCGGATTCTACGACAGACTCTCAGCGCGCCAAAGAATCAGGGAGAATGGCAAAAACCCCCGACTCCAAGTCTGAGCGGCTAGGTGGTTCACCTTCAAGCAAGAGGAAGCGAAGGAAAGTCGACCATCCAGAGCCCTCCTTCCAAGGTTCTAATGAAGTCGATTTGGTGACGATACCGTTCAGCCATGATCATGAGTGTGAACATCATTGTCAATCACCACCTACGCCCAGCATGCTTCCACCAACGATGCCAGTCAACGAAGACATTTCTTTCTTTATCGCCCCTAACCCTTTGACCGAAGCGCAGAGGATGGAGTATGAAAGTATGCAATTGCCGTCGAGTGACAGCCAACCTCACCAGCTACCTCCTGTGCGGCAATTCAATATCCAGAATATAGCTTCAAGCAGCGAAGCCACCAATGTTAACACACCGAGAAGTAATGCAACTTATCTCATGAGCACTGCTCCTCCTCCCCCGGCCTCGATGGATCCGCCACGAGCAACAATTGGTCAAGCCACTGGTTATCGATGGGATTCATCACCTGACGTCATAGCGGCTATCGATTCGCCTCCCTTCAAAAAGGCAGCCAGGTTACAAGAACAGTCAACAAAAGATGAAGCACATGAGCTCATAGACAACGAGTTTGTGGAATTACAGCAAACCGAACCCGAACAAACGGGATTGCCAATTATACGAGAAACTACGCTTGACAGCTACGAGCCTGAAAAAATGGCCAAGCCAACAAAGGCCAAAAAGTCCAGAGGCAGACCAAAGAAGAAAGCAGCAGCAGAACAAGACACACCTCTGACAGATTCACCACCAGCCCCACCAGAGGTCACCGAGTCTGTCGCAAACCCCAAAAAGAAGCGTGGCAGGCCGCGAAAATCTGATGTTAAGGAGGAGAGCCCCAGACTTGATCAGTCGTTGTCGACCAACGATGCTTCATTGTCCGAAGATGCTGTGCAACCAGAAAAGAGGGCCAAGATAGAAATTGAGGAGACTGAAACCAAAGATGATCTTGCAGAAGAGGGCGAGGCCCAAGTTTCGTCAAAGAACAAGGGCTCAGAGAGTCCCGCAGTAAAAGAATCTGAACCTAATCTTTCCACGCGGTCCATATCCAGTATTGACGATGACACGACATCCAAGAATCCAGATACTTCTCGTACAACAAAACAAGAAGAAAGACCAGAAAGACCAACAATCAGCAGCAGAGGCTCAACACCTTCGAAAGGATTGTCGTCCATCATTAACAAACCCGTATATCGTGTTGGATTGAGCAAAAAGTCGAGGATTGCGCCTTTGTTGAAGTGTTTGCGTAAGGAGTGACGGCTCTCGGTGTTTTGATATGGCGAAAGTCGAGTGGAAACATTCTTGCTTGTCATCCTTGGCCATTCTATGCCTTCGAAGGACTGGATGCCTTGTGCCATCAGTCTTTTTCTATGTAATATGGGTTATGCGTGTGTAGCAAGTCCGACACAGCACACGTCTTGTCTTGCGAAGCATCTGCTTGTGGAGTTGGGGACAGAGACGATCTCGGTGATCTATGTCAAGCACGGCGTTCTGGTAATAGAATCAAGGGGATACCGCAGCTATGAGCTGCTATCATCATGAATAGAATAATTGCTTCTGTTTGCAATAAAGTGCATAAAGAGTCTTGGGTGCTTGCCACTTTGCAGAACAACACTTTGGCCAACATCCATCTGAAATCATTTCACTCTTCCCTCGTTCTTGAACAATCCACGAGCTTGTGTTCTGACTTCACCCCCCTCTTCAAAATTCCGATGCCATGCATAGGCTCTTATTTTCGGCAACCACATGGGATCGCAGGGTCACGCAACCTGCAATGAGGCTTCCTTCTGCTCCGATCTTTCTGTATCGGGTAAATTTTCTGCAGCCTGGCGGCTTCTCAATCTTTGCCTGGCTGAATGATTGCCTGCCAAACGGAAGCAAGCTGACGTGTAGGTTACGACACACGGATAACAACAGCTTCACCAGAAGGAACAACCAGAAGCAAAATGCAACAGCCGAGATCAGACTGGTTGCTCTCTGGAGTACGCCTTCTGGAAAGGCATAAATATCCATCTGACCCCCGACTCTGAATCGCTTTTTTTCTTCTTCTTCTCATCATCACCAACTCTACGCACTCACCTCAACTGAACTACACTGCACTACACTGCACACTACCATACTAAACTCATCATCACAAATCTTGATCTAATCATCAAACCTCAAATCACTTCACAATGTCTGGTCAACCCAACAAGACTCAGTGGACCGACGATGCCAAGGCTCGCATCATGAGCTCCGAGGTGAGACTCCTTCCTGTACCTTCTTGCATCGTGTGAATAGCCTCATTGACAGTTTGATAGGCCAAGTCTGGCAACAATCCCGAGTTCGCCAAGTTTGCACAGAGCGAGACCGACAAGAATCCCGCCAACAAGGCTCAGGCCAACAATCCTCAGGGCGACGGCAACAACCAGGGTCAGCAGAAGAAGTAAGAAGCTCAACATGAACAGGGGCTGAATGAAGTAAAGATGGAAGAGTATCCTAAAGGATGACAACGAAGGGGAGTGATTTGTGTTCTTAGAGAATAGCCCGCGGAGGATACTTAGACTCCTCGACGACAGCATTTTGAAGGGCTAGCTTGATCAATCATAACACACCTTCTATCCCATATCGCTTTCGTGACATTCCTTGTGAAGCTTATAAACGAGTGCTGTTGTTACCTGCTTTACGACTTCAATCTCTTCGAGTGAACTTCCAGAATATAGCAGGTTGCTAATTGCTCACATACGGTAGCTCGAGTAGACGGCTGAAAAACTGTGTCAATCAATGTGTATAGGTACTTTCATTTTAGGGACTATAACATGCTGTGTCCCTAATTTCTGACGTACAGAAACTCCTGTTTCAAGGTATTCGTCCACATCGTCCACGTCCTTCATCAACCGCCCAGCTATCAAATGTAAGCTATGTTAGCAAAATCCCAAGAACGCCCTTTTCATAATGCATGCATGCCCTATGCCTTCGTTTCGTAGTTGGCCACCATCCAAAATCGTCATACTCTTTCCTAATTATCGCTCAGCTTTCGCATGTTCCCAATTCTTGTTTTCTCAATAAATGATGAGACGGCTATTCTCAACTTCGATTCTCTTCGTCCATCTGGTTTATATGCTTCTTTACAAACTCGAATGACGAGAAGAAGATGGCATTTACGACACAGGAGCGGCCCATGGAGACGCCTAGACCACGGTACATGTGGCGTTTGAAGAATTCGATCTTCGGAGCGGGCTCAACCTTTTCACCCTTCGAATACAGCAGGGAATTTCGCTGGTAGATGCTCTTAGCAGAATCGATGGGATCTGTACTAGTTAATTAAACGTTTTGTTGCCGTACAAGACATTGCTGAACTTACAAATCATCGCCCAAGAAACCAAACCGCACATGCCTCCCGCAGCGACAACAGCTACCTTGTTGCTGTTTGGGTGATCACCAGCCAAGGTATTTCCGATTTGTTTCCCACTTTCGTATACCATGAAATAGATAGATGTGCCCAAGGTGTCGCGAACTACAGGTTCTGTTAGTCTGTGCGAGAAGCCTACCAACCATGAGGATCACCTACGAAGATGAAGTCTGAGACCAGTGTATAACCCAAAAATGCCCCGATGTTTGATGATGTTGGCCATTGTCCGCAAGGTACCCTTGTTCTGATAACTAGCTGCCACTGCGTGACTACCTTTGCTGGCACCACGCTCAGCAAGCAGAACGGAGACTTGCGCACTAAGCTTGGTGAGCTCGAAAGGACAGGCGAGGAATGTTATGACAGAGCCAGCCGTTGCGCCAGCTGCGCCAAAGCATGCGACAGAGTAGAGATTTGGGTATGTGCCATGGCGATTAACATGACCAATAATATCGAAGCCGAAATTGCGTTTCACCCAGGCCGAGTATGAGTATTTGGCACGTTGGTAGATCGAGAAGGAGACGGTGCGAACAAGCGTGATGCTTGCCATCGGGGCTGTGACGCCTGCAATGCTGGAATTAGCTACTCATTGCCAAAAAGACCTTGTCAATTAGTCGTGGCATACCTCGAAAGAAGCCGCCAAGCTTCTCAGCATGATAGGTCTGGCGAACGCAGTCGAGAAACCCATTATAGTGGTAGGTTTGCATGCGCGTCTTGACGCTGTCGAGTGGGAAAGCGGCAAGGGTAGAGAAAACACTGGAAGAGCTGGCGGCGATCTCGGTTCGGTATCGTTTGATAAAGCGGTTGGAGGAGCTATTTTGTGCTGCAGTAACGGCGGCGCCTGTCGCAGTTAGAGCCGTCGTCTCGCCATCGCGTCGTCCACCAGCGCCGTTAGACATGCTGATTGCAGAAGTTGTAGCTGGAGCAGACAGTGACGACAATTGCGATTGATGGCCTGTGACATCTTGGTGAACCAATTTGGCTCCAGTAGTCATTGCTTCCTCCCGCTCCCCGGGAAAG
The DNA here is from genome assembly GCA_013618295.1 of Fusarium armeniacum. Taxonomy (NCBI): domain Eukaryota; kingdom Fungi; phylum Ascomycota; class Sordariomycetes; order Hypocreales; family Nectriaceae; genus Fusarium; species Fusarium armeniacum. Next base: position 38,768 of record JABFER010000209.1, on the reverse strand, counting down.
AGAGTGATTAGACCTCAGACCGGAGCACCGAGCGAGTATGGGCTAGCGAGGTCCGTAGAAGGGATGTTTTGTATGACCAATGTTATAGCTTTATTTAGAGGCGCGGTCGAAACACGGCCTTGCGCGAACAGCCGCAGGGTCCATTCAGACTTGGGGACACCGAACAGTTGAGTGCAGAGACAATAGAAAAAAAGGACGATCGGTGGGTTTGGTAGACCCAGATCGGAGGTCGGGAGGCGGGACGGCGGGCGAGATATCGGTAGGTATCGGTGGTGTGTGGCTCGTTTTGTCTCTGCACGGGCTCGGGCATCCGGGTGCCCTCGGCAGCAACAATGCTATAGATCGCAACCTTTTGTCCAGCAGGAATTCAATCGATGGGGGAGTTATTAGACGGATGGGAAGATGAAGGAAGGGTTAAAGTCTGTAACCAAAGGCGGAGTATGGCGCATAGCACTTTATGTACAGTTGCCTGCTGCTACGAAACAATTGGTGCAGTAGATCTTGAGGTAACTACTCCTCTACTACGGCAGGCGGGGGAAGAGAACGGGTCATGCCTCCCGGTTTTTGGTGCTCTTTTTTCGGTGTCAAGCTTCCAAACCACACACCTGCAACCCAAAACTTGAGACCGCGGGGCTTGACCGAGTATCCATCCATTCCACGGATGATGGTTTTTGGATATCTCCCACAAGACCTTTTAACTTCGATATCCCATGGCATTTTATTACTCTCTCGTTGCCAAATAATGTATGGAGATATCAGTTGTACGTTGTTTCCTATACATCGCCGTCGTTACTCCACTATGAGCTGCATTAAACTGCCGATGGCTGTCTCATACATCACATGTTTTCAAAGAGCTACGTGCTGTTTCCCTGCAGTACCAATATCAAGCCCTCTTATTGACTATTTGATCTCTGTTTGCACCTAGATTTAGCTTCAATCCTCCAACATCGCCCATAGACTGTTCATTCTAGAAATGATATCATCCCATAATGCGATTCCCACTGACAAGAGCCGTAAGTGAAGGCATCCAAACCATGTTACTGTACCCGACACCCCAGGTAGACGGACTTCAATGTCCGGATAAGTAACATCCCGTCTTGGTCCAATGACGGTCATCAGAAATCCTCTCACCCCGCATTCACAAACAACATTTGAATTGGGGTTGGACAAACGCGTTTACCTCAGACTCAAGACCTCTTACCCGTTCCATAGTTGCATTTTGCGGGCGAAAAAACCCTCCATCACGGCCTCGAAACTCCCATGATCGACACTTAATTATGCACTGAGCCGTCGGGCCCCAGCCAACATGCAGCCCCCCGTTACTCATCAAACCTGGAAGTGGTAGCTGACTCGGTTGATTTCTGCTCCATACGCCTCACAGGCGCATTTCTCTCCAGTAAATACTGAAGAATTCACACATGTAGGATATCAACCAAAGTCGCTTTCTGTACGAATACAGCTGCGACTTGTATGGTTTGGACCATCATTTGCCAGCTCGCGTGATGTTGTACTGATACTGTAATGTATTCTACTCGGATGAAAGACGTCATCCATCCTCACATGAGGATTGACAAGATGACGAGATCGCCATGGTAGACCTGCTCACGTCTCTCACTCGCGAATTCACTGATGTGAGGTCTGCAGCAGGGCTCGGCTTGCCTCTGGATGGTCCGTTCCCCGGCGAGCTCAACAAGATGAAGAGAGCTCGACGAAATCGCAGATCCTAGGTCTTCTAGACTACATGTGCCATACGCCGTTGTCTCTTTTGACTCAAGAGCCTGAGGCCGTCTCGGCTGGTGTATCTTCCGCCGGTGTCGCCTGACCCGTAGTGCCATTGTTGGGAGTGTCATAGCTTCCCAATAGGCGTTCCTCCTCCTTCTTTGAACGAATAACCTCCGTCTCCTCGCGAAGCTTTTGCAGATTCCAAACATCATCGTCATCCTCGTCTTCGGAGTCGTCTTCGTCTCTCCATTTTCCGCTCTCGAACATGGCACGACCAGTGTTCTCCTTAGCATTGCGTGCCTGTTCCTCGGCGGCCTTCTTATCCAGTCGGTCCTTCTTCCACTTGGCGAAAGACTCAGGCGTCACAGGTGTAAGAGTTCCTGTCAACTTATGTCGTTCGGATTCCAAGAAGTCCTCCAGTGTCAGAGTCTTGAGCGGTGACTTATCCATGAGCGCCTTCTCTGCAGCTCTCTGTTCCTTGGTCTTGAGAACAAATCTATCTTGTTGTTAGTGGTTACCACAAAGTCATGGGAAAGAGACACGTACCCAGGTGGAAGAGCGTGCTTGTACTTGCACTTATCTCCTCCATTGGGGCAAATCCAGAACCAACCATACTTGCCATCCTCAATGGCCTCGATGAAGTACTTGCATACTTTGTCGGTGGTGGTCTGCTGGTTGCCCTTCTTCGACAAGACAACGCTTCGGAGCTTATCTTCGTCCCAATCTGCTGAAGTTTCGGCCTTCTTCGTTTCTTCTTCCTCTCCTCGTTTATCGGTGTACAAATTCTTCTTCTCTGTCTTACGCTCGACGGAAAGGTCATGCGAGAACTTGCACTTCTTGCCCTTTTCACAATTGCCTTTCTTGTAAAAGATACAAACAACCGTCTTAGGATCAACTCCGAAAGGCACCTTCTGAATCTGAGCTGGTCTGTTGATCATGGCCTCCATGTCCCTCTTGGCATCCTCAGCCGCCTTCTTCTCACGCTCTCGGGCCGCCTTCTCAGCTTGCTTCTTCTTTTCTTCGGCTGTACCACCATTCTTGAGGTTTGCCTGCATACGCCCGATTTCCCTCTGAGCAGCACCACCCTTCTTGTTCTTCATACCAAAAGTTCGGTCCTCAACCGTCTTGGTCGCCTTCTTAGGCTGAGGCTCTTTACCTTTCTTGGGAGGCATGATGGGCAGTCGGTGGCGGGGTAATCGGGAGACAAAAAGAAAATTCGACGGTTTTTGAACGTTCGAGCCGGTCGACGGGGTTTCCTGCGGTTCTATATACCCGCAGCTTCGTTCTGGTGATGGTATGAGGCAAGGCCACCAGGTCCGGGTTGAAAAAAAGACGGATGTCCAAGATTGCTGATAGTTGGTGGGCTGGGCTGCCTTGGTGGAGGATGAAGTCACAGGTTAGTCACGTGTTGGGCTTAAGACTTTTCTTGATGATCAAGTAATGGCCAATTATGCCAATTCTAGTGGTCACAATAGATCCATGCATTCCTTTTCAAAGTTCTGTTGAGTATATGGAACATTTACTGTCATGCCCAATTATAACCAAGCTCCAATATGATTTCTTGTATCTTCAAACCGTATACATCAATTGCGTAGGGCTTGGCCAAAGAATCTGGAGGCACTCATTCATTCTACAGTGGGGATAGTGAATCTTTCAACTGCGGGCCACGCTACCTAAGAAACACCTAATCCTAGTAACAGTGTACGTACCCTCCACCACGAACGAGACAGTTAGAGCTCCATCTGGCCAGTTGAAGCTCACTCTCCACAGCATCTACAGCCTCGTGGATCGTACACTCTTATACTGTCGTAGACATCCAACAAATTACGGGACTTTTTCTACTACACACAAGAACCTGCTTCGAATTGTATACATTGTGAGTATTGACAATACGACGTAACTTGTCGCGCATAGGCAAGCACTAATCGTTGGTTCGCAAGCTTCCCAGACCTACCTCGATCGATTTATTACTCGCCTTAACCGCAAACATGATTACCGACGGCCAGCTCTATCAACTAGCCATCTTCTTCGGCGTCGCGGCAATGCTTCTTATTCTCGTCTACCATTTCCTCGAAGTCAACGCTCCGAAAAGCACAGTTGCAGCTGAAAAGGAGGGCACTTCAAAGTCGCTATGATCGCGCATTCGTGACGACTATGCATTCTATAATTTCACGAATGGGGATATCCAATTTGCAGAAAAGTACTGCCCGGCGTTTAGGAGAACTCTTCGAAAGATCGAACCACGTATCCACAAGAAAGAGCTTGGGCTCGGCATGACCAGATCAGGGACTCTATAGAACCATTGTTGGACGGGACTCGATTATATTCAATACAGTGTCAAATAATACCTGCTGAATCACAAAATGTCTATTGTGTACTCCGGATCAGATGTCTGCAGTAACGTCAACTCTTTGATGGCGCACTATAATATCAACCTTCTGCAGACTAATTTGTCCCTACCTAGATTATGTTTGCTAAGCAGCTTTCAGCGGGAAGGTTCTGTTAGATTTCTCTTTGCAACAAAACCATCGAGTCTCGCCCCTGTTGCACTTGGCTAGCATTCAGCAGCAATCATGCTGTGCTGTTTCGCATAAGGTAAATTATTGGCAAGCTGTCCCGTTAATGCACGGCCACATTTCCGATGTTATTGCTGCTTGGTACTAAGTTAGCTTGTCTTGTCTCGTCCTCTGGGCAACAGAAAACTTAGTTCTGACAGCATGCGGAACAAAATGAATGGGACATTTTATGCCAGATTTGACCCGTACTTAGACTGATTATTTCTTTTAGTGCTCTATTACGTTTTGAGTTTTCTGACACTCTCGAAACTGTATTTTGATTGGCCAGGTTGGCTTGAATCTGTGGCTGTGTTGGCTCTTGTGCCACGAGCTGAAGGCAACAGAGCCTTGGAGCAGGAGGCAGCACCTACCCCGTTTTCCTGTCCTCACCTGCCTCCCTGTCTCTTTCCCTCCCTCTTTCTTCCTTCATCCCCCAAACTTCAACCATCAATCTACACCCACTCTCAAACCCAACCCAAATAATTTCTTTCTTAATCACGGCCGCTTTAATCACTTTTGCGCGCCTTTTCTTCCATCTCGGGTCTATCAGACTTTATTATTCCAGCTTCCGCGATCCACATTCTCTTCGACCAACGCGACTTTCGCGCCATCGACGTCAAGACTCCTCTTCAGTCTTTCTTTGACCTTTTCGTCGCACTCTTATAAATAACACATCACAATGTCTGGCAAGCTCGACCAAGCTCTTGACGATATCACCCAGGCCCAGCGCCGTGGTGCTCGCCGTCGCTCCAACCCACGCCGTTCTGCCGGACGCCCTGCCGCGGCCGCTCCTATCGGTGGTATCCAGAAGAACACCAAGCCCGCACGCGGTTCCGGCGCAAAGCCCGCCCCGGCCAAGGCTGCTCCCATCAACAGGGACAGCAAGATCATTGTGAGCAATCTGGTAGGTTTTGTACAATACTCTAAACATATGAACGTCACTAACCATTCCATCAGCCTAAGGACGTCTCGGAGCAGCAGATTAAGGTATGTTTCCGCTGTGGCTCTTGAGGCCCTCGGACTTTGTTCGACCTTTTATTCTTCGCCGCTCTTATTTTTTGCCTTCGACGTCGCGTCTACCCGACTAGTTTGTCGATTCGGCCTGGAGCTATCGGACGCCTACTCTCCTTCCTCGACTTGGTAAAACCTGGAAACGGTACATTGTCGGAAGTCGAGAACATCCTTGTCGCGCAATGATCTTGAAGGAAACGCCTGGTCAGCGTTCCTCGTCTGTGTAGCGTTGATCTTACAGGATGCGGGTTGTCATATCGATGTGCGCGTTCCACCAGCCAAAGGACAACGGGGATTCCTTGGGATGGTGCCATTTGGAATCCCGCATCAATTTCAGCAAGCGAGCAGTGAGCACATGCAGCAGACACCCCTCGAAGATGTCATGAAACGAAGTCATGTCGGTTAAAGCCAGTTCCTTGAGGAACGATGGGCTATGCATTTATTTTTCAGCAAATGTTTTTGGGTACTACATGAGCAGTAGTAAAACTTGGGTTGGGTCCCTGAGTAGTGGGCTATTTGAAATGAGAGCCATGTGGGTGTGGTCTCGTATGCTTCGACTGGTCTCAATCTTCTGGGGAGATAGACCGAGGGTTTTTAGCTGTCTCGCTGCTCTGCTTGCTGTTCAACCAACACGACTACCAGATCTTGGCGACGTAACACTCTCCCGGAACTGGAATGACCAAGGCTCGGAATTAGAACGACGAATTTTGTTCAGCCACACACTTCGGAATACTGACGCTTTTCTAATAGGACTATTTCATCCAGTCCGTTGGACCTATCAAGCGAGTAGAGCTTGTCTACGGCCCCAACTCACAGAGCCGCGGTGTCGCCAATGTGACCTTCCACAAGTCCGATGGCGCTAGCAATGCCTTCCAGAAGTTGAATGGTCTCCTCGTTGACAACAGACCGATCAAAGTATGTCATCCGTTGCCTCTGAACTTACCAATAGCTGACTTGACTAGATTGAGATCGTCGTCGGGGCCGCCCAGGCTGACAAGGTCATTCCCACTGCCAAGAGTCTCGCTGAGCGCACTTCGTAAGTTGATGTACTTTCATATGTGAACACTACTAACACTACAATAGTCAGCCCAAAGCCCAGGCCAAGGCTCAACCCAAGTCCGCTGCCGCCGACAAGCACAACGCTGGTGCTGCCAAGGGAGCTGCCAAGGGAGCTGCTAACAAGAAGCGCCGTGGTCGCAACAGCCGTCCTGCGAAGAAGACTCAAGAGGAACTCGACTCAGAGATGGCTGACTACTTCGTTGCCCCTGCCCCAGAGGCTGCTGGCACAGCTGCTCCTGCTGCCGCACCGGCTGCCGCTGCCGATGCTGATATGGATGAGATCGCTGTATGTATCTCTGTCTGTGTTCCGAAAGACAATAACGCTAACCGTGACGTCAGTAAATCAAGCAACATGTAACGATAGCGACGAGGGAGGATTAATAATAAAATACCACGAATTCGGTTGATGGTTCATGGAGGGTTTGCGATGGTTCGGTTATCCAGTTTTATTGCTGCATTAGATTAAATTTAGGGAGTTAATGTATCACTTTTCTCCTACCTTTGGGATGCCCGATTCATGACTTGAGCACGAATCTCTTTGAAAAGCGATCCTTATGCCGTATTGTATGCTTGCGCAAACCGTAGAGGTGTGCGAAAAGGTAGACTAGACATCGCTGCTATAGATGGTATTGCGCGTACGTAGTATATAAAGCAAGTCCCAACATGAATCTTCTTCCAAGTTGTAGCCTCATTCGTATTCACACAGCATGCTCTTCAAGCACATGTAAGTTGAGCAAGTCATAGGCTTAACGATTTTTTCCATTTTTTTTGCTTCCACATCGAAACAGGCAATGTAGTACAAACTACATATATGAGAAATAAGCCTGCCTTGATAGGCACAACGCCAAAGTTACCCAGCCAGATCCTGTGCTATAGTTCAGAAACGCTCGCCTTTGGCAACGTCAAACAATCAGATTTGCTGAATTTAATCCTTCTTCTCAGTAGCGGCAGCAGCGGGGGCGGCATCCTTCTTGTCGTCGCCCTCGAGCGCGGGCATGTCCTCGTCGTCACCCTCTTCCTCGTCGAGTTCGCCATCAGCGCCGGGGAAGCCAGCACCACCTCCCAGCTTAGAGAAGTCAATGCCGCCAAAGTCGCCGCCCATACCACCCATGCCGCCCATACCGCCGCCCATACCGCCCATTTCAGGCATGCCACCGCCTATTTGTGTGTCAGTGTCTTGTTTGTTGAGTATAGGTACGTTGTTCCACTTACCCATGCCACCGAACTGAGAGAAGTCGTCCTCAGGGGCCTCGTTCTGCTCGTCCTCATCAACCCACTTGTCGAAGTCGGTCTTGAGGAAGTGGACACGCTTGGAGTCCTTGAGTAGTCTGGGCCAGTACTCTTCCTTTAGCTCCTTCTTCTGTAGCTTTATTTCAACGTTCTTGGAAGTGTGGTTGATCTTGCTCTCCGCGGGGTCGATCTCGCCCCAGAGCTCAAGCTCGACATGGTACTTCTTCTTGAGAGTGGATGAGGTGCCAGTGAATTCGAGCTTGGTGGGCTGAAGGTCGAGCTTGATGTTTTCCTTGGACACATCAGGGACGGAGATGGTAAGGTAGATGAAGTTCTTGGAAGCATCAGATTCGGAAGATCGCTGAGCCCAGAGGACTAGAGAAGAGTTAGCAAGTGAGCTCGCATCAGCATTGGATATATGCGCAAGATGCTATCAAGCTTGAGACCACCAACAAAAATGTTGGCGGCGTGGGCGTCAAGACTTGCATCGAGGAGAGGAGGGGAGGGGAATACGAGGATAAAGCTAGGGATAAGTAGCGACGTACCTTCGGGGTAAACAGTGTCAGACATTGTGAAGGAAGGTTCTTGAGGGTATCTTGAGTATCGTGAAAAAGAAGTTTGTCGTGGAGGAGGAAAAAAAAACAAGAGATAAGGAGAAAGACGAAAGATTCAGATGATGCAAGACGAATGGAGACGAGCTGGTCGAGTTTTTGGTGGGCGGAGCGGAGGAGGTGCAGTTTTAGCTCCTACTGCATTCTGTAGGCCTACGAGGTAGCTACTACTGCTCTACTGCTGCGGGCAGGCGTGAGGCTTGCACGGCCTGTCTGGTCACAGGCGGGATGGTAGAATGTCTAAGAAGAGGAGAGAATGGAGGGGCAATTGATGCGGGGGTACTTGGATCGACAGGCAAGTCTAGTGGCGGGAGAAGTACACTGCTATCGCCTCTTGAAGGTGCCCACTCTGACGTTTGTCTCTATCCCGCCCCTTGAAGTGACCGGCGCTTCCCCACTGTTAACGGGCTGGAGCTCCTAGAAGGTGCTGGAGCTTTGTCACCGTGAATTGGAACATGTTGAAGAGATATGAGCGGCTACGAGATGTTTCCAGATATGGTAGAGCGAATTTATGGATTCAATTATCGAGTTTGGGTATCAATAATACAATATGACCTTTTGCTAGCTGCCTGGACTCTGAAACCCCTCATATGCAGAGCATTTCATTTCGTTTTATGGCAGCCTAGGCCAGGACCTACACGCGGTCGGCATCTGGATGGCGGGGTAAGCAGGTGAATGAATCTCGGTGGCATGGAGTGTTGAGCACTTCGATCAGTAGGTAGTATGAGAGTCTCAAGTACTCAAATTATCTACTTTAGGCCGCCAACATACCGTTAATTTTAACGTCTGTCTGTTGAGCTTTTCCTACCAAGTAACACGTACTCATGGTGGGTTGAAGTTGGGCTTCTATAAATAAATAAAAAGAACGAGAGCTTTGGGCTGCTCCAGGTTTTGTTGGACCCCGAATTGGTGATGCTTCCACTGAACAAGGCCCCTGTACCTTTTTGGGTTTTCCGGACCAATCAAACCTTGGCTCTGCCCGTCCAACTCAGCCTCGAGCCTTGCGCCGAGCGAGCCTCACCACCATGACCCAACATCATCTAGGTAACAACTAGCTGCGGCTAATTCGACATCGTCGAGACATTTGTCGTTATACGATACCATCCATGGTGTGTTTCGAATTCTAACCTCTGCATATCGACTTTCGCCCCTATAATACATCATTACGCGACTTGTCTATTCCGCCATCTGTTCATTTCCCCAGTTGCGTCATTGGCGTGGGCACTTCACTTCCCATCTACCACCTCCTTGTACATCCCACCGCCATCATGGAAACATTTAAATCTCTCTTCGCTAAGCCTGATCCTCAGGCTCAGGTACGCACCGCCAACCATTTCCCTCTCAACATGGCATCGCCTGACATAACCAACCATTCCAGATGCGAAAATGCAATGCATTGATGCGGCAAAACATGCGCAAGCTCGATCGCGACATCCAAACTGTTAAGCAAGTCGAAGCAAAGACGAAAAATCTTATCATCCAAGCCGACAAGCGAGGCCAGCGCGATCCCTCTCGCTCCAAACAAGCTCAGCAAGAGGTCCGCGACTTTGCACGTGAGCTCGTTCGCGCTCGCAAGCAATCGCAACGCCTAGTCACATCCAAGGCGCAGCTCTCCTCGGTGCAGATGCAGGTCAACGAGGCCTTTGCCGTGCGAAAGATCGAGGGATCTATTCGGGCGAGTGTCGGTATCATGAAGGATGTCAACTCGCTTATCCGCCTGCCCGAACTGGCGGGGACCATGCAAGAGCTGAGCATGGAGTTGATGAAGGCGGGTGTTATCGAGGAGATGGTCGACGATGTACTACCCGCTGATGGAGACATGCTCATGGAAGATGAGGAGGCCGAGGGTGAGGTGGAAAAGGTCTTGGGAGAAGTCCTCAAGGATCGCAAGCAACCCAGTCTCCCTGTCGCGCCCGTGCCAGAACCCCAGAAGCCTCAGGAAGAAGAGGAAGAGGAGGAGGATGCAGAGGCTATGATGGATCAAATGCGCAACCGATTAGAGGCGCTTCGCAGTTAGTGGGAATCCGATAGTGATAAGAATTGGTTGGTTGGTTACTGCTTGAAGGTGCCAGTTGCTCTTCAGCATGGAAGGAGTTAGGGGAGTTTGGCGTATCTGCAGTTTTGGCATACATTCGATACTACAAAGACTTTGAGGCTACAAATCCATGTGAGTCCTCGTAGCTCTCACTGCGATAAGTTATATAACCACATTTCACGTTCGTATCGACTAGGCCTATTCATGCCTTTCACTCTTGTTCGAATAGAATTTTGTCTTAATTGTAGATTCTCTATGTTGCCACGATCAAGATACAAGGATCTAGCTTCAGTACTCTTTATTGATACGTTCAGACTGGATCTGGAAGTATAGAACATGAAGAACTACGTTTTACAACACATGTACGGGTCCTCCTCATGATACAGCATAGTCAAGCACATGCCACGGTCTGCCTTTTTGTAGACGCGCTGGTTTGATAAATCCGATATTGACCTGGGTGGTTCAGCTCTCTCGACAGTTATCTCCAACTCATACAGCACGGTCCTTGAATTGAATTCAGTCTCCTTCGAACACGAAGTTATATGTTTGGAGCTACTTGGATTCAGATATCAAAGTGTATTTGTGAGTGACACTATCCCATTCTGTTTCGAGTCTGGTGGAAGGGGTTCCAGCATTCATTTTTGACACTTAGTCGCAGCTGTGGCTCATATTTAACTGGTAAATTTTGTAATTTCCTGGGCAGAATATAGGTTGAATAGACCAGATGAGTCGTTCACCACTCTCCATTTGATCCGTTCATATCATGTGTATGCGACTCGCTCGCCCTAAGTGTTCCTGCCTTTCTCATAACAGTTTATGGCATGGAAGATGGTTGGATCTACATGTAGAATCGATTCATGAAGTATATGAGTGTGCAGAAGAAACCAATTCATGGTACAATAATGATTGGAGCATTGTGAGACATCAACTTACCCTAAAGCTCAATGGCAGAAGCAAGCTAGCTCAACCTCGACTCATTCAACTTTACGACACATAGATAATGTTTGCTCCGGTCGGATCGGAGGTAACTCGCCCGAATACATCGATTCCTTACAAAAACAGGTAAATTGGTGGTATGTGTTGTTCCTCACATCACATGTCTCCTTAGCATTACGGGTCGGGCACGCGTAGATGGCCTCACCACCAAACAATTTACAGCAACTATAAAAAGAGCACCACTCGAATAAAATATGGCAACCTATAGTCACGTCACACAATAAATTTAAGAAAAACTCTGCTATGACTCACTCGAGCATGCTGTCAAGGTCGAGGTCAAGGGTAGCTGCAAGGGACGACATCCACTTCTGATAAGTCTGCTGTCGTGTACGAACGGTTGAATGCACGCCAACTATGAGCCAGCGCATAGTTGATTGATGTAAAGGGCACACCGTACTGCGGCTGTACAACTCGAATACTGAAAATGTGCCTGCATACATGCATGTATATATTAACCAAATGCTGCGAGCAATAGGATAGTGGTTTCAAAAGGCGGTATGCTGCTAGATTATATGTATGGCGTTTGAGCCGTAGTCGGTGAAGGCCAAGTTTTGAGTACCTGATACAGCAGAATCTTGAAACATATTGATCGGTGTAGGATAAAGTCGAGACGTATTGCACACTGCAACTGCAGCCTTGCTGGCTTCGATCTAACCTGCCTATCTACCTGCATGTGCAGTGCAGTTGCAGTCTGCAGTACGGGACAGTCAGTCAGTCAGTCAGTCAAAGCGAGCATACGCATAATTTGGTCGGGTCTGGTTAGTGGGCGTGTTGTTATCTCTTTTTTACCCGGCGCAGAGTTGCAGTGGGATAGATCTCAACTGACCGCTTCTCGAAACATGATATGGAAGGGTGACAGACAACTCAACAAACCAGTATTCAATACGAAAGGACTTGTTATCTGGGCTAGACCTTTGGATGGATACACAAGAAGAAAAGCATAATCGTCTAGACAATCAGAACAGACAGTCGATCAACAATCAACCGGAAGGGCAAAATACTGCCGCGGGGCACAGACATTGATAGTCATAGCAAACACTTTAATTGATCTTGCCCCCCCTTTATTGTTGATGGCGAGATGAATACAAGCCAGGGTAGGTAGTGCAAAAGCGAGGCGGGAACTAGAGGATCGTCCCTCGTGTAGCGATCCCTTGGCTGAGAATTGTTCGTGGGATTGAATATTTGAGTTTGTTCCCTTGCGTGGGGGGAGAAGTGAGTTGAGTGGGAGAAGAGCAAACAAGACCAGACAAGGGAAGGGGATCAGGAGCAGAAGCAACGGATGCAAGATCATCGAGACGGTGCGGTACGGCAAGGTACGGCAAGCACCTGATCCGAGCCTAACGTTGGTTTAACGCTCTTGACGCCTGAGCGTGAGACACTGAGATGATACCTCTACAGGGGCTGTTGATTGCTTCTGTTATTCAGCTGTTTGTCCGGCAGTTTGCTGGCGGCATGGCGCTGTCACGGCATTATCACATCCAATAAAACAACATGTTAACCTTAACATGAGATGAGAGAACTAAAGAGACAACTATCGGATCGGCATCGGGGGGCTTATGAGGCTGCATAGGGTGATTGCTTTAATTAATTTTACTTTTTGGTACCTGAGAAATAGCAAAGACGAAACGTTTCATTGAGGCCTCTAAAGTGGTTATAGATGATTTGTATAATGTGATTGACATGATATTGATATCTGAGTCTAGTACCAAGGTACATACCTACTTTACACCCCCACTCAGTTATCGTGAGATATGGCATGCTTCGGATGGGTGATGGAAATTTGCCCTTGTCGGGAGACGAGACGAGACTAGATGAATACCCTAAACTTGGGCCGATTTCGGATTGCGAAGAAAGAATACAATCATTCATCTCAGGCTCAACCATGGGAATCTATAAGAGGGCGTGTAAGAAAATGAGATGAATGTCGATGACGGTATCGCAAAGAGGGAGCTTATGAATAAATTCCAGCTGTGGAATTGATTAAACGTGTTTACATGACTATTGATCGACTCTACCAAGATTCCTCAATATAGGATTATCATAACGCCCTTTGTCGCTCAGTGACATACTCATAGGTAAGTAGGTATAGGTAATCATAATCACGGCTTAACTGGTAGGTATCATATCCTGTAACTCACCTCCCCTCCACCGGAGCAAAGCAACGCGATGCCTTGACAGTCGTTCTTGAGCAAGGGTGAATAACCCCAGAAACACAATTAATTACTCATGAACAACAACAAACTTTACGTGCAACAAGTCAACCGGATCCGATAGTTGAAACTGCAGTACGTACATCAGTTAAACACAGGTCCAATTTTTACAGTTACCCCAGATTCCCCCATAACATGATCATGATCCCTGAGCAGATGACGAGGCATTGCTATCAGATGTAATGCTGGCTGGCTGACCCTTCGTCATCACCGCCTCAGCAGCCTTGGCCTCAGCCCCCAGTACAAATGCAGGGACGTGTAAAAACATGAAGCGTTGGGTTGTTACAGTTCAGAGATAGTCAAGGCGAGTTTTGTCACGAGACTCAACCCAACACGACACAATCCGTTGTCAGATTAATTAATCAATCACCAACAAGACACACCTTACTGCTGGCTGTGTTGCTCGACTGTAAATTCGGAGCTGACAGATCCGAGCCAATCTCATGTAAGATTCTATGTGATGCGTAATCAATATTCACACCGCGGCCTCCGTAATGCGAATGCAACCCGAGTGATGCTATTCCTGGCCTCATCACTGTGACCGTAACCGCAGGCTGTGGATGAGCGCGGTATCACCTCAGCTACAGAACAGTCAGTATCGGTGTACCACAGCCTACGACATCATTTCCGACAATGCAACAAGCAAAGTGAAAAGCCACAATCGCTTTCGCATTCCCATTTACATGAATTCGGCCGGGGATCAATCTTGATATTGACAGCGACACATCACATTGTCAGCTTGCACGACGTCATACGGTAGACGCGGAAAACCCTTCATTTCCTGCGAACGCAATAGAGAAGTGGAAATCGCGATTTCGTAAAAAGGATCTGTTTAGGCTTCGTCGAAATAGGAAATCCGTCGCGACGAGTCGTGGCGTAGGCGGCGCTCACCACGTTGTGGCTTACAGAGATCGCAGTGACATCTCTGTGTGCCTTGGCAGTGAAGACCTGAATCGTCGTCCTTGAGGCTTGATCGTTGATGATTCTCCTATCATACAACAATCGCATCAACTCTCAAGAATCGACTGCGTCAGGATTTCTCGATTGGCCGGAAACATGTGTCTCAGTAGAAATCCTGCTATCACTTGCGACAGTCTCGTCGAAAACATGTCATTAGACATGTCTGGTGATAGAAAATTCAGGATTTAATTGAGACAGTCGCATCTCCAGGGGTAACAGGTATTAGTTGCGATTCATTCGTGAAACCATCAGAGCTTGGAAAGACGGTGATATGTCAACGAATGCACACCCTCAGACTCATGGTCAAACTACAACTCTGTTAATGCATTAACCAAAATTAATGAAACGTACAAGCTGTCAATCGCGTGGCAGACTTGAAGTCTTCAGATGAAAAAGTAAAAGGCCTACACGACTCGCTCACCCGCGTTGCCACGCGATTCCATTGAATGATCGACGAGACCTTCTAGTGGTACTTCTAGGCTTCTTCACCACTGAAGAGTTCGCTGGAAGATTCACACCCCTCCATGTCGTTCTTTCATTCGCTCGCCGCCTGTGTAAGCCAAAAGGGGCAATTAACGGAATCAGATCCTCTTTTCCCCAGCTTCGGGCAACTTTAGTTATCTTTCCTTCTCTAAGCTCGGTCTCCCTCCGGCAATGGCGCAAAAAGTCCGACCGATAAGATACTGTGGACAAAAGAGGCAAGAGCTGAACCATTTGCTGACTTTCCTCGCCTGGATCTCTTCTCCGCGGTGCCGCAATCGCAACCGCGACCGCAGACACGTGGGAATCGCGGAAGCTAAACCAATTTCATGGCGAATCCGGAAGGCACTTCCCCATATCCGAGGTACCACGGAATTCTGTCCGAGGTATTGAAGAGACTGACTGTGTTTTAAGGTTTTGCAATGACTGAAGAGAACGATTCAGGAGCAACACACCTCGAGCAAAGGATGCATCAAATTCTTCGTCTTGGCAAACTAACTGACTTGACACACTTGACGGATTTCATGACACACACCATGACTGGCCTTCCAAGGACCTTCTACCGTTCCTTCTAGTGCCGACAAACCACCTGCATATTTTTCTACACCCAACAACACTTCCAATCCCGAAAGAGAAGGTGGACAGCACTCAGGGTGCCTTCCAAGAAAGAAGAAAAAGGAAGCTCTAGAAAACCCTGATAGAAGGTCCGTGAGCCCCTCAGATAAGCCACAATCTTCGGCTCTATTGAGAGATGCCCCCGTACTAAGAGGATCCTCTTTTACGTTATGACGGGGCCATTGCTCCAGGAGGAAGCAATTCGGACGAACCATGGGCATCGCCAGCCTTGGAGGTGAGGAGAACCGCCGGTTCGGGTCAGTGGACAAGGCCTCTCCAAGTGGAGACAGCTTTGGTCAAAGCGGTGGTCGACTCCAAGGGTCCTTGAACTCAAACCTATCGCGGCTAAACAGAAAATATGTAAAACTGCCAGGTAAGGGGACGAGGCTGCCAGAAGGAAGCAGGAGGTGAACAGGCCTTCGGAAGGGTGGAACTGCGTTCCGTACCTGGCCGTCCTACCATCCTTTCGGCTGGGGGAGCTAGGAACGAGCCCGTGTCCGGGGTTATGACACTGTTTAAGATGAATCGCCAAAGCAAACATCAAAGTTTCAAATGCACCCGGCCGTCCGTCCGTCCGCAGTGTCGGATACGCACGTCTAGTAGTAATTAATTTTTTTTTTTTTTCTTTTTCTCTTCACATGGGTGTTGAGTCGGTTGCGTCGCAAGGGGGGGACTGTGTCATGATACAAGAGGGAATTATTGCTTCTGTTTCCGCGCCGGGTGAACACCCAAGCGAGAACTTTATCATTTACAACGGCGGTCTAACATTAATTACGTCGGTTAGGCGCTGTTTAAGGGGCTTCACAGCGAGAATGGCTAGAGCCAGTGGACGCTTAATGACTTGGATCGCGAGACGGATGAATACGGAACATGAATCAGATCCAGTTTGCGATAAGCTTTTGACGAGTCTTGAATTCTTGGCAACCCGTACTCAAGACTGTCAGAGGCGTTGCTGTTGGCTGTCTCGTCCCGCGGGTAGTTGGAGTTCGTAATAGGGTCACAGTCATTGTGGTATATGACGTCTGCTTCCTTGGTCCTCTTACTCATCTACATAGTAAATCCGGCATTGGGCCTGATACTACCAGCATTGTGTCAATATCAAAGTTTATTTTGTTCCAACTCCTGGAACACAACGGTGAGGGTTGACACGGACACAATTATCCTTCACCCCCGGTATTGAATGGCTGGGCCGTAATTTTAATAGACGATTCATGACCCAGATCGAAAACCGAAGCGTTGGAAAAGAAACCTGGCATTTGAACTTGTTCCATGTCAATAATCAATCAATACCGGCACTACAACCCGGGCGCGCGGTCCGCGGTAGGGATCTGGTTCTTTCCCAGCGTTCAACGGTAAAGCCCCACTGAAGCGAGATTAACTCGGGTGTAGGCGATGAGGAATTTCAGGTGTCTGGATTGCGATGCATTGCAATTTGCAAGTTGTGCCGAGGCGGAGAATGCCTTAGGTAAGATGAGTGAATTCTTTCATGGAATCTTCCCTGTCAAAGAAGCACGGAAGCACTCTAATAATCGTCAACTTTTGGCGAGTAATGTGAAGTTGGTGTTTCCCCAGACCGTCCGGCATTATTCGGAAAAATATGGAGCGCCAGGTGTGGCTGGAGAGATCTATCTAGAGGTGGCGGCGGAGACATGTGTCACAGATAAGTCCAAAGATGGGTTTTCACTTGCGATACATGATTTTCCATATGTTCGATGACGAGGTAGATCATCAAATGGCGCAAGAGTCGTGGAGAAAGAGGACCCTGATATCCATTTTTCATAGTCATCACGACTTACATCCGCCGAAAGGCGCATATATTACAGTGGAGGTTTTTAACTGATTAGATCTTCGTAGACGCCGATAACTCGAATAATGAACTTGACCGCCGGATCAACCTCAAACGCTGCGGATAAAGGTGGAGTGGATAAAGCGGGAATGCGCAGGGTCTTTTCGGCATTGCCATATGGTTGTAGACTGTCTTGGTTGGTTGAAAGTCGAGATCAGAACCACTGTTATCTGACGCGATCAGCACGCTTGCAGCAGTTGTGAATCCAGACAACCAAGCACGTTTGCAGAGTTGTCCAGTTAGCGACGGGCCAGACCGTCCTATCGTGATTATCATCTGTGGGAGGAGGAGAAGGATCAACTTGGAACTGTCGCTGTCCAGTCGTTCACAAATGTGATAGACACATCAGTCAACGTTTTGGGCAGTCGAGGTAAGGAGGCAAAAAACCCCCTCTGTTACATCTGCGACATAACAGCTATAGCTGTGATAGCTCCAGACCTCTTTCGGCTCGGGGCTGGAACCGCAGATCACTTCTCAGCCAGAATGCGGAGTAGCTCTTGAAGCTGTCTCAGATACCTCAAGACGAGAGCATCTGACAATCTCATTCACCAATCACTTTAACTCAACCCCTCAGATGATATGATTGTACCCTCGCATAACAAACAGTAAGTATGTCTTTTATCACCGAGGGTCTTTTCTCCTGTTTCCGATGTATCGCAAACGACTCCCTTTGGATGCCAACCAAGCGAGACAAGCGCCGAGAGGAGAGTCAATGATTCAAGCCCGAAGCAACTATCCGGACCAATGCCAAGAGACTTGCGAGGGGTAAAAGCGCGATAGAAAAAATGATAGAGAAAAGAACGGCCGAAAGGACAACGGAAGGGAGACCGCCACAGGGTGGAGAGAAACGCCGCAAAAGCGGCTCCGGTAGTGGATACGCTCCTCCGTAATGTACGCCGGCGTATCGTATGTGGAGAGAATGGATATCTTATCAGAGATTTCACTGTTTGAAACGGTTTAAGCGGATGGGGTCTGCTTTACTCTGCATCTGGGATTTCGCCAAGTGAGAGAATTAATTTCCAAGAATTATTCGTCAGGATTCCTCTTCATGGAATCCGATCTTGCTTCTGTCACTGACATTTGGAATTTGAAATTTGACAGAACGTGCTTCATTATTATCAAGGGCTAAGAGACAAGACAAGGGCAAGGCTAGGATTAAAACCCTGCATTTGAAGGACCGAGATTCATAACTGCCAAGACTTCGCGGAGAAGACATTGTCTGCCGTGATTGGCTACCGATATCGATATCCATGCCAGCTAGCGGTGAGGAGTGTCAGAAGCTGCGATTCGTGCGCTCAAAGAGCCTGGACGAAAGGGGAAACTTGCTAGGCCCTCCCCCTCCCAGTTGGGTGTTCCGGCCTGGGAAACGGAAGCTCAGCGGCCAAGGCAAGGTTCCTAGGCTAAACGGGCCTTGTCCTGTGCTGGAAGCTGCTGGGAATGCTCGGTCCGAGATTGCTCGAATCTATTATTGAGCCAGAACCTTTGGAAAACCGTCTACAAGGGCACCCCAGACCACCACATGGGAATGGGATGGGCGGCGTTGGGGGTTGAAGTTAATTAATGGGAGCCTGAAGCTTGAGATTTAGAGAGCTTCAGGATTGGAGGGGAAATAACTAGAAGAAGGATGCGAACAATAGTTCCAGCTCATCAGTTCGGGAAACCAAAGCCCGACTCGCGTTGAGTTGAGGTGAACTGAGATGATAACCCATCATCCCTACCTATCCGCCGCCGTGTGCGCTTGCCCGCCATATGCATAACGAAAACGACAACATTTCAGCAGTCGCTGTGTTGTTGTTCATGCTGTCTACCGGCGGTGAAAATTCAATATTTTCAGCTTTCCGCAACTTTAATGGCCGAGAGGCGCTGCCTGGATCGGACACCCTCGCTGCAAGATGGCAGCCCTCTCCCCCAGCCGAACCGATCAGTGACTCGTCGGTGGTAAAACAATTAACCAGGTGCAGACGAATGGTGATGGACAAGTTACAACAAACCACCCTCAGGCACGTATCCAGCAAATAGAAATGTAAATGCCTCCTCCTCAAGGGAGCGGTCAGAGATGCACGTCGTTCCTTACCACCTGCATTGGACCGCATCGCTGCATCACATCGTATCTACATATCTTCTTAGCCTCTGACTCTGCTGTAGGGAAGAGACCAATGCCGCGCCGCGATCCCGCGATACCTTCCCTTCCTTCCCAGAAGGGGAAAAAGAACAGCCAAGGTGTGAGAAGTGAGAATGGAAGGTGGCCAGCCAGTCTAGCCTTGTAGGATGCATTACAGTGTGGTGTGCAGCTATCAAAAACCTACACTTGCCCGACCCGACCTGACCTGAAGGCTTAGCCTTTTGGCCTTTGGGCTCTGAGCTATCTCGGGACGACGTATGCCAGGGCGGAACCAGACAAGGCCAGGCCAGGGACCGATTTTGGGTGTGTTGGGCGCTGGAGGGGGAAAAAAGCCCCCAGACCCAGCGCCATTTGAGAGGAAGGGGAGCAAAAGAGAGGGCGTGGGGGAGACAAGAAAGAGGGATCTGACGGAAGAGGAGAGAGGAAAGACACAAAAAGCAATCAAATCATCAAATCCGATAAATTACAGGTGAGACAAACATGAATGATCACAAAGAACGACAGAACCGTAAACGAATGGCGTTGGTCCCGAATGATAGCAAAAAGAAACGAATGCGACAAGATGAATGAATGAATGAATGAATGAATGAATGAATGAATGGATCATCATTCATCTCATGGGAGGCACAAACAGTGACCGGACTCGTTACAGCAGCACCAATAACAGACCAATAACGCATAGACATTCAATGATTCACTCGTGTCCAAAGAATACAGCACAGTATCAATCAATCAATCAACCATGTCAGTCAGTCAGAGTCAGTCGTATTTGCCATCACATCACATCGCATCCCCGACGCATTGCTTCGCTGACCTGCCGTAATCAAGATACTTGGATTGTAGGTAGTAGTTAATAAGCCCATCCTGTTCGTCAGCCCTGGGCGGTTCTAGCAGTGCCACCCCAAGACCACGACCAAAGAGCTGCTTGTGACTCCCTTTTGCGATGATGATGACTGTGACTTGTGTCCCGTTGCCGCCGCCGCGCGCAGCCCGTGATTTGGTATCTTGACCCGCGGGATGAGGGGAGGCGCAAGCCTGTGATTGAGACCGTGACGGCGAATGCCAGCACTGTAATTGACATTGTGGTTGCTATTCGTAGATAGATGATAGATACGTACAGTTACGCCCACGCAGCCCTAGGCTGGGGGAGGCGTTTTTTGCCCTTACCCCAGATTACGAAAACAAGCCACAGGGCAGAGACAAGCTCAAAAGAAATCAAATCATTGCCAGTAAACAGGTTGTTTGTGTCTTGGACGGGAGCAGATTGTCTTGAATTGATGCCCGGTTTGGTCTAATACGGAAGTTGTTGTGTTATTGTTGATCTGTCGGTTGTAACGTATCCGTAAATGTTGTCGTCCATATGAAGCTTTGCTAATCTCACCAATTTCCTTTTTATTTTCGGTGACAGCATCACAGTATCCGTATCAGTACCAGTATCAGTCAGCTACAGTAATTGTCTCGTCTCTCGTCACCCCCAACTGCGAGTTTACAAAGCAAGTTACTGTATACGGCATATGTTGCTCATCTCAGCTCAAACACTAACACCGACACCGCCAGGCAAACGCGAGTAACCATCCATTACGAAAATTGTCATTCTGGTTTACTACTGCTGTTACTACTATCTCTTCATTTTTCTATCCATCTCTTCTCATTGTGTTAGAAACCTGCTTTATTGTTATTGTGCGGCCAGTTCTCGGCTCTTTGGGCAATTCGTCCCGAGCGCGATAAGCTACTTCACCTCCAAATCCCAAGGTAAAAAAGAGGTCTTGGCGAATTCTTTGATAGAAAACAGGAACAGATCTGGATACCGAGCGACTCCATTAAACTTACCGTATCTCTGACTCTGACTCTTTCCTTTCCTTGTTGTTCTCGTTCCCTCCCCACTGATCCGCTCTTCGGCCACCCCCTCCCTCGCTCTGGTATCTTGTTGGTGATTTAGGCGTTGTGCCCGCTCCGGCCGTCCACTTAGCCGCTGTATCGCCCTGATTTTCCCTCTGACTCGAATTTCCCACCGCTCCTTTCTCACTTTTGCCACGCCCCCCTCTCTGTCGGGTCCCACCAAACTCACCCCTACGACACCGAGCGACACCTCGGTAGAGTAGAATTTAGCATTCGCCCTCTTTCCCGACGAGCAAGACCCTTGGACCCGCACTCGCACCCGTTCTCGGTCTCACTCCCCCCTTGACTTCAATCCACACTCCCTCTCACCCCCATCACAGCGCAAATCCTCCATTCCACACCCGAAAACCAGAACCCAGATCAAATCTCACACGCCCCTGGCCTCCCTTAGTCGGCTGCCTGCCCGTCTTGCTTCATTCATTTATATCTACCCGCATCCCCAGGTTTTATTCTCGAGGATCCATTTATCTGCCGTCCACAACAAAGAATTCCAAGTGATCAACACTTTACTACTTGCTATTTAGCAACAGCTACAGCTCTTCGAGCTTCAATCACGACATTCACCTCGCCTTTCATCACAACTACCGCAACAATGTTCGGTTCATACAGCTCCATCAGCTCCATGTGCGCGTCCTCGGCGCCCATGGATATCGCGTCTCGCAACATCTACCGATCTCAGGACTCCGCCTGCGCTTTCCCTTCATGGCCTCGACGTGACTCTCTTTCTGAGTCCGACCGTGAGGAGCGACCCACTTCTTATCTCTCCGACGACGACCTGTTCCTATCCGATCCCTTCGACGATGATGCTCAGAGCGTCTCCAGTGCCGGCAGCTCTTCACCCGGTGCCATGGCCTCGCCTCCTAGCCGCATCTCCGATTTCGAGCTTCTCCAGGCTGAGCGCGAACGCCAGGCTGCCATTCAGCGAGAGTGCATCCGAGTTGTCACCCTCGAGAAGGAGCGTCGACGTGCTGCCGCACGAAAGCAGCGCCGTAGCAGTTCTCACAAGAAGAGCCCCAAGACCAAGCTCACCTCCATCGATGAGGAGGCTATTGAGTAAACAAAGCTCTGGAATCTTCTTCATGACTGTTACGATCTCACGATAGCGTATGTTTATATCACAACAAAAACATCAAGCTTCATTTTACTAACAAGATTTCAGGCTGCTTTTTTGCATTACATGGCAATATGATACCCCATGATACCCCACACACCAACTTTCGCATGTGCGCATCAATAAACGCACATGCTGGATCATCCTACACCACTGTTCCATCATTTGGAGATGGACATCTTTCCGACACTACACACTACACTACACACCAAACTGTCACTCACTAAATTGGCAACCTTAATCAGCTACCCTCGGGATCGACTTGTAACCGCCGGCTTGATTTTCGGTAGGCGACTACACCACCACAACCTTGGCCGATGACGCCATGGGGTAGACCGCCTCTAAACCCAGCAAATCAGAGGTGGGGGTGGGGGTTAGCCAACCAAGAATGAGTCAGAACACACGAGGCCAAGACTGAGGAATGGATGACAGCAATAACAACATCAACAATCAACAACCATGATCTTTAGAGTTCCCGGTCGCGGCCGAAACTTTTTCTTCCATCAAGAGAAACGTTGCCATGACCCGAACCGGATACATGGAAGCCTTCATCCCCCAACTTGACACTTTCTAGTCCTTGTCGGACCGTCGGCGAGCTCGGCCATCTACCGCTGGCTTTCTCCCCGCATTGCCGCCCCGTCAAGATTCTATCATTATCCGCTTGCGTGTGCATCGGATCTATTCTTTTCTGTTGAGGCTTTTATCAAAGCCGACATTTTATCTTTGACTCTCCGAGTCTATCTTGTTTAATCTTTTTTCATTTTCACACACCGTATGGGTGGATCGCATACATGGATGGAGTTTTATTTTTATTGCATCATTAGGACATGGGACACTGGATACAGTACAGGTTCTTGCATCAGTCATCCCAACGCTGGGATGAACCAGCTGGTACACACTTGGGAACAGGAACATTAGGGCATAGGATATGTACCCACACACAGCATTGCATGGTTAACGGCGACATGGCATGGAATATTTAGATACCTTAGGATAGTTTGGCGGCCCAGTGCCTGCCTTGATTTTCGAGATACCCTCTTATTAGATAGCATCAACAATCATCATACTTGGCTTACATCCCAAAACATACTCTTGTCTCTCATTCATGTGATATCGTCGCCTCTACTCGTGACTACAGCCAATATGGTCCTTTGACCCTTTTGAACCTTTACCTATATTGTGTGCAAGTAATCTTGGCGACAATCAAGCGCCCTCAGCCAAAGCTGTTGAAAGTGTGTGCTACATCTTTCCTATCTACCAATAAACATCAACCATTTCCAGACTATTCATCAAATACCGGCGACAATAGGAACGCTCTTTATTTTCTAGCTTGGCCCGTGGTAACGTCCCGTGCCGCGGGCTTCAAGTCAAGCTCCTTTGTCACATGGACCAAACTGACGCCTTTACCGCGGGGCCGCGAGTGCGGTGAGATTCAGCTCAACTCAGGACAGAGCGTGTGCCTTTTTTCAGATCGGCGATAAGAGACAAAGAGATTCTCACGTGGGAAGCTCGTGATAAAAGCCATCTATATCGGGTATCATAAGTTTAAAGGTGGGTGTTTGTGTAGATGGTGCTTTGTCCAATATTATGTTGGTGTGGTATGCGTATCAATCAAGTGCTCAAAAGAATTGGGGCGCAACGCACGGATGGGGTATTGATCAATTCAAGCATGTCGCGAGATTTCGAAATCGCGAAAAAGGCGAGATGAAACGTTGTTACCTTTGTTTGCTCTCAGGTTAAGTTTAGTTTGCCTCGTGGCTGGGGACTTTAAAGTCGCATTGTCTAAGCCAAGACTTTAAGCCATACATCCATATATGCATGGGAAGCTACGGGCATTTGCCTTATTCTAAAGTGCAATGGTTGGATTGTAGTTTAAGAGTTGACTCGGGAACCAACACAGGGCGAACTAGATGAGTTGAAACGGGCGCTTGTACCACTGCGAAACTTTTCAAGTGGTGAGTCAAATAAAACATATAAATACTTTAGTTTGATGTGATGGTACTTGAGATTGTGATGCATGGAAGGGATGCATGAAAGACAGAATGTCAAAGCCAGCACTTTGAAAGTGGGAGTGAGGATAGGATAAATGAAACTCGTATACCTGTTCAGAAAGATTGAAATCACTTGGACAGTGGTGCTTGTTACTTTGAGGGAAGTGTCTACTGATGCCTTGTTTTGATTGCTCAGCCCGTCATTGAGAAACAATACGAGCACAAAAGGCTAAAGATAGATCTAACTTCACTAACAACGCCATAGTCTTAGGCTATCACAGATTGTTCGACAGTATTATTTTGCATCGGAATCGGTACACTGGCACAGTCACCAGCGATGAACCGAATGTCCCAGGGCGTAGGAGCAAGCAACCAGTATAGCTTTCAGCGCAAAAGCAAATACAGTTGGGATTATACTTTTCCTTTGCTAACACAGGCTCTGGTTGAAGAGTTCAAGTTGCCCTTCAAAGTTTCCGTGAACAGGCCAAATGTAAGTTTGCTAGATGAGACATCTCCGTGTAGGTCAATGTAGGTCGTGGATGAAAGTAACATATTAAACTAGCTATGTTGTATACAGCTTATTGCCCAGTTCAGCAAAATTCGGGTGTTAGTTGGCGAAGTCACTGCCTACCATGGTTTCGCACGAAGCCATGATGGAGCGAATCTATTAACCAAAGAAGTGTCAGTGGAATGTGTAGGTGACAATCATTCGAATTCATTGTAACAACTGTAAGAAAGTATACTGGCATCGAGAGTTCACGATCACATCATGATCCCCCAGGCATCGCGATGGGATGTAAAGATACATTGATGACTTGATCGAAACAATCGTTAAACGAATCGGCATACCAAGTAATAAGCAATGATATTGAATGCGTAAAATGTGTGAATCCTGGATCTATTGGCTGGAAAAAACATAGTTAACGATATTCGTGCTTTGATCATGCGTTCTATTTTGTAGACTCTACATCCTCACCACAACATAATCTCTGACTTATAACTTGGTCGACGTATCATGTTGATAACATCATAAACATAGTCTGTATTATGTGCAAGAAGTTGCTGTACAGTTATGAGATAAGCTTAAGCTTGAATGTGGAATTGTCATCATCGTCTTCCCCGCATCACGAACTTGGCACGGCTTCACTGACAAATCTTGATTCCACTCATAATCTAACCCGGCACTCATCAAAGTTTACACATGTAAAGGCTTTGACTTACAAACAATTACACGTCTACCATATAGCCACCGAGATCAGCCTCAAACATAATCAAAATGGTCAACGAACAAGATCGTGAACACCTCCGCCTCGCCGTGTCACTCGCCCACGAGGCTCTCAAAGCAGGCGACGCCCCCTTTGGATCTGTCCTCGTATCGTCAGACAACAAAGTCCTCCAAACAGACCGAAACCGCACTGTCACAGGTTCCAACGGCGACGGACGCCCCGACGCAACTCTGCACCCGGAGTTCACGCTCGCGCGGTGGGCACAGCTCAACCTCAGCGCCGAGGATCGCAAAGCTTCTACTGTGTACACGAGTGGAGAGCACTGCGCAATGTGCTCTGCTGCGCATGCGTGGTGTGGACTGGGAAGGATTGTGTATGTTTCTTCGACGGAGCAGTTGGAGGCTTGGAAGAAAGAGTTTGGCGTTGACGCACCTGTTGCGCCTCTGAGTATCAACCAGGTCGCTCCAGGGCTCAAAGTGGAAGGTCCTGTCGAGGATTTAGCCAAGGAGGTTTATCAATTTCATGTTGCGAATTGGACAGGGAAGGGATTTGGATCCAAGTCCAAGGCTTGAGTTTGAGAAGGTTGGAAGTTCTGATATTAAGATGAGCGTAGCAGGTATCTGAAAGCAGTTCTATGACTACATGGGAGTCTCTACTATAACCCAAAGGCATCCGAGGAGACAATTGAGTTTACGAAGAGTTCATGTCAAGTCACATGTTGATCATCGTACCTAAGTGAGGGTAATGAGAATCTGTTGACCAACTGATCAACAAGCGAGACCTCAGTGTAGTAGCTCAACCAGAACTGGCGCCGCCTAAGAAAGAAAGTGAGCCAAGACATCCGGTCTTCTCACGACCGATTAGATTTATATATCGGCGAAGAAAACAGTTATACATAGATGACATTGCTGTGGCAGTCAATATAGCCTCCATTACGACACACTTCTTCTATCCAATCAGCTATCCCCTGTGGCTTAGTTGGCTAAAGCGTCCGACTGTTATTTATAGACAATCGGGAGATCGGAAGTTCGAGCCTTCCCGGGGGAGTTTATTTTTGAATAAGTTACTTACTTGATGCTTCACACGGCTCGCCATCTTTTTTGCTTGGTCAGGCAATGTATACTCATGACGGATGCGTGTGCCATGTTTTGTTTGTTGAGCGATGTAACCCGTGGCACTGAGGTAGTCTTGACAACCCACCTGCAAATGCATTGCTCACGAGAACTATATTTGTTAGTGGTACCATTGGTTTGTACTTGTAGCAGTTGAAGGAGTATTGTTGCAGTAGTGTGGAAAGAAGCCTGCGTGGGCTAAAGGTGCAGTTGTCGTTATATTGCTGCGGTTGTTCCCAAACCACCACAAATGCATTTAGAAGAATAACCATTATCATAGCAGCGAAAAGCTATAACATGATGTTAATGGAACCGGACACATACCTCAATGGTAGTGAGTAACGGGGATTCTTGAATCCCTACCGACGGTGAAAGGTAGATATCAATCTATGATAACCGTCAGTCTTGATAGGATGTAAGAACTTGACATTCATGTCATCTACTACTCAGTGTCAACTGAACTGGATTCTGAGAAGGGATCATCTTCTCTGAAAGTACGGAAAATGGGCTTCCTACTTACACTTGATGTTTGGGGATATCGTGATAAAGTCCAAATGATGTAGTCACTGAAGCAATCGTATAATGGTATTCAACTCTTGTCTTTCTTTCGCATTTTTGTTATATTTTGATAGCATCGCCATTTGCAAGGCTAAGTAAACTGACCTGAACTCCTGCAGAAACACAGCAGCTGGACCAGCATTTGTCTAAATTTTTGGTTGATCCAAAGCTCTACGTTTTGTTTTTACTTCTATGCGATTACGGGACTGTTATGAGTGATCCAATTCCTCGAGGAATGTTCTTTCGTTCATACCCCTAAACATGGCACTTTTGCTTCCGACCTAAAGGAAAGAAAAAGAAAACGGAAATACAGGTGTTAGACCGTGACATGTGTTTAGGGAAGTTTTTTGTAGAGCAAAGGAGAAGAGTCTGGGCCCAGGGAAGGAGGAGCAAAACAGTCCAGGTACAGGAACAGTTGAAATTGTGCAGCATAGCAGAAAGCAAGAAAAGTACGTGCCCAACCCGCGCTGCAACCGTTCAACCAGATCCCTTCCTCCCATACCCCTCTTCGCACACGGCTGTGTGATAGTCCATTCCTTATCAGGATACGTAGACGAGTGTGAATGAGAAAATTCGAGAAAAATAATGCCAGTAAGCCATATCTGGCGGATGACATATGCAATATAGTATGGAAGTGCCCCGATAAACTCCAAACAAGAACATCCCAGGTCATTTTAGTATGTTGCGGGGAGGGATAAGATCCTGCGACATCAATAGCAAACGGAGGTATTTGCCTGGTCCGCGGTCAGATCTTTCGAACACTCTTCGCGCCCCTCCGTAATCGAGGGTGGACTTTTGTAGACAAACCATAAGTGCGAAATCAGCACCTTAATTGTGCTGGAACAGCACACTGATAGACTCTCCGTGGTGGACGCGACGGATTGCCTCGGCAAAAACAGGCGAGATATCAAGCACCTCTAGTTTGGGGCATAGTCGGCGATGCTCTTCTTGAGGAACGGAGTTGGTGACCAGCATTTTGTCAATAGCGGAAGCATTGATTCGGGCAATAGAGTCGCCGCTGAAGACACCATGTGTGACAAGTGCGTAAACCTTAGTAGCGCCCTCCTTCTTGAGGAGCTTCGCAGCTCGTGTGATAGTGTTACCGGTATCAATGATGTCGTCGACCAGGATGCAGATACGGTTCGCAACATCACCGACCAACATCATACTCGCGTTTCGATGCTCGGTGAACCGGATGGGCCGTCGCTCCTTTGAAGCATTAAATGAGCTTTGATCATTATGGGAAAGATCAGAGGTTGGTGGGATTACCTTGTGAATCAAAGCAAAGTCTGTCTTGAGACTATCGGCGATCAAAGTGGCACGCTTTGCGCCTCCGGCGTCGGGAGAGACAATAACAGCGTTTTGGTGACCTTGGATGTTAGTTTGGATGTAGTTCTGGAGCAGAGCTTTTCCGTAGAGGTTGTCGACGGGAATATCGAAGAAGCCCTGGTATTGGGGATCGTGAAGGTCCATGGTGATAATGTGGTCGGCGCCAGCGCAGGTGAGCAAGTCAGCAACAAGAGTGCCAGCTTGGGCAATCCACTGCTTGTAGCCGGGCTTGGGCTGGAATACGGAAATGTTGGATTGGTTCTCGTAGTCGTGCGTAGTGTAAGCATTCCTCTGCGAGGAAGTCGAGTTCTCGGGGTGGTGACCACGGTTTTCAGAGGTAGTACTTGAGATAGTGTCTGAACGACGAGGTGTAGGGTGGCCGTTGGTGCCATTTACACCGTTGGCAGCCTCGGCAGTTTTTGAGAGCTTCTCGGTCAAGTTGTTGACACCATTGGGCAGACCAGCAGACTTGGGACCACCAGGGCGGGGTGTAGGGGGAACACTTTCAAATGTGTAGTCCTTGGAAGTGCCAGAAATTTGCGACAAAGGAGCGCCGGCTTTGTTGTAGGGCCAGTCAGGCTGTCGGGAGTAAGGAAAGAGAGGCACAACGGCAGTCACTCGCTTCGCAGAGCCGGTTTTGCAAGCTGAAATCATGATACATAGATCAATGAGGTTGTCGTTGACGTTGCCGGAGCCGGATTGTATGATGTAGACGTCTTTACCACGGACCGAATCCTTGATTTCGCAACGGCTTTCGCCGCCAGAGAATTTTCCCAAAATGCGATTGCTGGCCGGGACACCGAGAATGTGGCAGACATTCTCTGTGAGTTGCGGGTGGGAGTTGCCCCCTAAAACAACGATATTGCGCACCATGGTGAAGGTGAAGTTGTGTGGGATTGAAGTTGAAGTAGAGTTGTCGTCGGCTAGACGAGCAAAAAGTTTTGACTGCGGCGAGGGACGGAAGCGGAAAACGGGGTGTGTGGAGGGGCCCCGAATCGGAGGGGTGAGTACGTAGTTTTTTTTTCTTTATGAGGGGAAGAAAGTGAACGAGTCAAGAACTTTCTAGCGGTGGGATGGAGCTTCGACTGAGGTTGATGAGAACGGAGAGAGATGAAAAGACCTGAGACAAGACGAGTCGAGATGAGTTAGATGGAGACTGAGGTAAGTCAAAGTCAAAATCGGAGTAAAGTTTGCGTCGAAAATTTCCAAGCTCAACCTAGTAGAGAAATCGAATTGTGAATTTTTTTTCTCCCCGTCTCTAAAACGTCTTCCTAAATGGCGGCCCCGGGTTGTTGGAGCGCAGCGTCGGCAAGCGTGCGTGCGTAGTGGGGTTTCTTGTGGTTAGCGGAGATGTGATTGGAAATGGCTGGCTCAGGAAGTGCTGTTGTTGTTAGAAGGGTTCGCCAACAACGCAGTGCAATGTAATGTCGTGAAAACTGGCTCTGTATTAGCCTATGGTGTTTGTTGCAGGGGCTCAGGACCCAAAGTTGACGCACAGAAGAGTCGGAGCAGGGCCAGACCGACGTCACTGTGCTGCACTGGGATGGTACCAGTAAAAGGTCTCAATGCCGAATGACAGTGCAGGGATTCCCAAGTATAAATAGTAGGATAGCAAACTGCAATGCCGGTGTCGGAGGCGCCGTGGAGTTTCAGGTGAGAAATGGAACCGGTCTTGAAGTTGCGGTTTGTAGAGAGAGAAAGGTGATTTGATCAGCTCGAAGAAGATGAAGAACAAGGAGAAGGATACCAGCGATCAATAAATGAGACGAAGAATCGATAAGATAAAAACCAAGCTCAAATGGAGTGGCTCGTCAACTGCCCGTGAGTGGAGGAGTGGAGATGACTGGGGAGAGGGGGGAGAGAGATGCGATGGAATGAAATGTGGTGAATGAGGAAAATGACAAAAGCTTGGAGGATAAATTCAAGGGGCAATGGAAAATTTCCAGCTTGAAAATGAAATGCTCGGTCAGTTTTTCCGACACAAAATGCAAAATGCAAGGCGCAAAAGATGATGAAATGGCTACACCTATTGGCGACGCACTTTCAGGCATGGCAAACTTACTCAAGATGGGAAGGCACAACACGGTAACTCTGATCTTTTCACAATATGATGTTGTCGTTAGGTACTTTGCGATGCCTGGATACTTGATACACGGTATCTAGTAGGTAGGTAGCTACATATGTTCGAAATTATGGTTTCGTACATTTATCATCTGCTACGACTTGAAACATCCGTTTGAAGAGACTTGAGTATTGTATGTAATCTCAATCAGACATGGACAGGACTGTACTTTATGTACCTACATGGAGGCCGGCTACTAGGTAGGTAAGTACCCACCCCCGCGAACTGAGTCGACAGATGCCCATATCCATAGGGAGGTAGGTATTCATTGTATTAGCCAAGGAGGGCGTTTTGTAACAAGTCCAACTGTAAATCACTGCAGTATAGACATGCAAAACCCAGACCGCTCGCTACCTTGTGCCATTCTCCATGGGTATGAAACCGTGCACTCCGTATGCCTATCAGTAATTACAAACAAACAATTCAACTTCGTCAGTACTTCCGCTTACCAATGGCTGTGACTATGACTGTGCAACCCCAAACCTGCAGCCTGGCAGGGCAGTTTAGTCAGTTGATCAGTGTTACATGCATATTGCTCTGTGCGACTTGACAGCACGTTTTTAGGTTCAATGCAATCAATGGTGCACCTATTGTTATTCCAACACTCCATGAATCATTCGTAAGTCACTGTTGTTCGGATTCTTATTTACGGTCATGGTAGCCGAGAACCAGCGGCTGCTCATTCTTTGTTCCAGCGGCTAGTATCCACCCGCCGCCAACACGTTTACAGTAGGTATGCACGCGACCACCCTCTGGACCCTCTTCCGCACACAATATCACGCAATGAGCCCAGATGCTAAAGACATATTTTCATTTGGATGATGCCATTGTGCACTATGTGACCGGGATGTATCAAAAAGGTCAACACCGACGCCCCCGAACCTGCGCCCCCGAACCTCCCTGAGGCATATGCTAAGAACTCAAGAACACCAGTAAGAAGCCTGAGTGTAGCTGATGCAGTACACGATCAACTCGATTGGATGGGAAAAAAGAAGTTCGAAAAGTGATGCGCTCTGACGTACGTTGACTTCTCTGTCTCGGATTCCCCAGCTTTTAGCCAGACATAATCACATGCAAATAAACAGCGCATCAGCGGGAACCAGCTTACCCTACTGGGAACGAAAGGTAACAATGAGATTAGCCATTCTTTAAATAAGCAAAAACGGAGAAAAAGAAAGGCTTGCCGTGGTAAATATCTAATACTCTCCCTGGTACGCTACAGTGTCTTGGTACATGATGAAGGATCCTGCAAGGTACTAAGGTAGGTACTTCTGATAAACTAACTGCTCTCCCATGTAGGTATGGCATGAATCACGACAAAATACATCTTTTCAAGACGCAGGATATTCATTCCAAATCCGTACTTCCTGAGATCTCAAACCTCGAAGTATTAATAAACCTGGTCGTAGGAATCATGAGAGATGAGCTTAGTAGGACGGGTTATGCTATACTAGGCCTGACTTTTAGGCTGTTTATTCTTGTATATTCCAGAACTTATTAGAGGTCAACTTTTCTGTTCCGTACCTTAGTAGTAGGTAGGTACCTACATACCAGCTCCAGTGCTGTAGGTAGGTATCCACCACATACAGCCCCCAGCTGTCCAAGCTTCTGATTGGTCATGCGCCTGTTGTCTTTTTTTCCTATCCTAGAGCCTCATCCTTTCCACCAACAGACCCTTCATTCACTACCTGTCTCACATTACATCTTGTAGAGCTTCCAAGAAGCTCAATCAATTCAGCCGCAGCCATGAAGATTGTTGAATCTCAATCCGCCGTTCTCACAAACTATGAGGTCTACCAGCACCTCACAGAACAACGCGAACGATACAAGAATGCCAAGCGCAGAGGACCCCCAAACCTTGAGACGGTTGTTCGCGAGGTAAGATATTTTAATTTCTTCACGGCGCTTAGTAACTGGAAAATCATAACTAACATCTTTAACAGCTTCTCCAGTATCTTCGCACAAACCCTGGCCCTTTGAGCCAAGAACCGGTGTCATACACCGAGGGCTGCATCTCCAGACTTCTTGAGCGCTTGCGCCCCTACCATCTCGCCAAGGGCGAAGTCGTCATGATCATCAACCTGCGTCCCGCCTCGGTCGCTGCTCTCAATACAGTTGTTGAGGAGATGTCCGAGCGTTTTGACGAGGAGCAGCAGGAAGCCATGGTCAACATCATCGCTGAAGTCCTGGGCCAGTTCCCTGCCTCTGAAGACGAAGGTGCCGCCGACGTCTCAATGAACGACGCTGCTGCTTGAATTATCCTATCACCAATATAACGCCAAATTACACACCCGCACAGCCTGCTACTTCACTCCATGCATTGCGCTCCTGGAAAGCTCAGGATACAGCGCAGGTGCTTGCGCTCTGGCTGTTTGTGCCTGTTGTTGGGGTCACTGCTGTTTTGCACAGGTCCTCAAATGCCAGCTTCAACAACTCGCCCGTTACTGCCGAACACTCTACATATCGATCCGCCCTGAGGGCTTGCGCAACTGTATATGCTTCTTGTGGATAAATGATACCGTTTGGATCATCCTCTGACCTCAGATCGCGCTTCAGGCCCAGAATGATCAAGGGTAGGGTATCGAACCGCTGGAACGACCTTTTAACTTCGTCGATCCACTGCAGAGTGTCAGCTGTTTCGTCCTTGGTCCAGGAGATGACTGTTAGAGCACTCACGTATCTTTGCATATTAATGAGACTCAACCGCTGGCTGATATCGTAGCAAATTACGATTGCATCGGGGTCCAGAGTTTTCCAGTTATCAGGGCACGATGTGTCAAAGAACTCGAATTGGAACTGCTTGGTCCCTGTCTTGATACCGAAGATGTAAGGCTGGTCGATATCACGAAGCATGGGAATCGGATTGGCGTTTTCGCCTGCACTGAGTCGGCTGAACGGTTATTATTTAGTATGAGATATCCTGAAATTAAATGGAAGTGTTGAACTCTACGTACGAAAGAAATGTAGTCTTGCCGCATTTATCGTCTCCCACAAGGAGGATCTTGATCACTTCAGGGTCCATGATATGAACGTTGGTTGGTTTCTAAGACTTGGAATTGCACGAAACTAGAATTGATGTTCAGGTGATCGATCGATTGAATATGAGCGGGCATGGCGTTTCTTTTATGAGAGACTGAGATAGAGATGAGATGAGAGCAGTACGTAACTTATCTCTGTCACCCCCGACTGTGGCGTGGGCAACTGACAACTTGCACCGCCACATGTTCTATCGACGCCACATCTCTAAACTGCTGCAAAGCCCTTTTCCACTTGTAAAGTCTGATGGGCCTGCATATAATCGCCCAAATTTGGAACCCACCAACTTCACATGAGACCCTTTGGCCGTTGTTTTGGGCGTCAAAGGCCTTTCAGTGTCACAATAAGCCAAGTCCAAGTTCGGTCTCTTTCTCGCAAAAACTCATCGGATTCTCCACCAAGTGGTGAATCATCTAAACTTCGTGTGCAGCAGCAACAACAACGAAAGACTACCAAGTACCGCACCATGTCTGGCGAGTCTAATTATCAGTCATGGACCAAAAACGGTCTCATCCAAAAAGTCAAGGAACTTGAAGCAGAACTTCAAAATCGACCTGCGCAAGAGCAAAAGACTAAAAATGACGAGGTATACGACCCCAAGAAGTCAACGAAACCAAAGGTGAAGAGAAAGATGGACCCTAGCAAGTACTCGACACGCTATATTGCCTTGAAACTTGCATACCTCGGCAAGAACTACGGTGGCTTTGAGTTTCAAGCCATGGCAAACGCTCCGTCTATCGAAGAGGAATTGTGGAATGCCCTGACAAAAGCATGCCTCATCTTTCCAGAAGATGAACGTGTCGTTGACTTTGAATGCTGCGAGTACTCAAAGTGTGGTCGCACGGATAAGGGTGTTAGTGCTTTTGGTCAGGTTATTGGCCTTCGAGTACGAAGTGCCAGACCTGTACCTAAAAAACGAAGACGCCTGAGTGAAGCCGGCGAGGCAATGGTTGTCGATGAACAATCTGGGGAGAATGCCGAAGAAGAGGCGGAAGATAATACACCACCCTTTGACCCCATCAAGGACGAGCTCCAATACCCTCGCCTGCTCAACCGTGTTCTGCCGCCTGATATTCGCATTCTCGCCTGGTGCCCCTCACCACCACCAGACTTCTCTGCTCGCTTCTCCTGTCGTGAGCGTCAATACCGATACTTCTTCACACAGCCGGCCTTCACCCCTGAGCCTAGTGCTGGCGGAGCAAGGAACGGGTGGCTTGATATTGAGGCGATGCGCGAGGCAGCCAAGCGCTACGAGGGAGAGCACGATTTCCGCAACTTCTGCAAGATCGATCCCGGCAAGCAGATCACTAACTTTGTGCGCACTATCTACGAGGCTGATATTGAGGAGGTTCGAGATGTGAGCTCAGCCCTTCCCTATCTTTCTAGCCCGCAGTTTGCTCCGGCCGAAGGGTTGCCTGCCAATGACGCCGTATATCCCAAGGTGTACTGTTTCAAAGTTCGAGGTTCTGCCTTCTTGTGGCACCAGATTCGACATATGGTCGCCGTTCTTTTCCTGGCTGGCCAGCGATTGGAGAAGCCTGATATCGTTACAACGATGCTTGACGTGGCAAACAACCCGTGCAAGCCCAATTATGTAATGGCTGATGAAGTGCCCTTAGTGCTTTGGGATTGTATCTTTCCCAGCGAAAATGACATTCCCGCTGATCCAGCGGCCGAAAAGACGGATGGCCTTGACTGGGTGTATCTAGCCGATGATCCTGCCCTGAGCAAGTCTGGGCCTTTTGGTGTCATGGACGGTATGTGGGCACACTGGAGAGAGCGCAAGCTGGATGAGCTGCTCTCGAACCAGCTGCTGCAAATGGTCTCAACACAGCGCAGCAAGGATCCTTCGCGTCAAGTCACGCGCCCTGAGCCTACTGGCAAGCAGGCAAACAGTGTAGTTGTTTACGAGGGGGGCAACGTTGGGCGCATGGGAGGTCGCTATGTGCCTATGATGAAGAAGGATAAGCTGCAGTCCCCTGAAGAACAAAATGAGCGATATGCAATCAGAAAGGGGTATGCTAGCTCGGAGGATATGAGAACACAGAAGGGAATCGGGAAGCGAAAGGCGGATGAGGCCATGGACGAATAGAAGTTAGATATCGTCTTTGGTACGTAAAAGAGTCCAAATTGAAAATCGTAAACGCTCCTCTATGGGTATAATTTCTCAAGCCTGTACTTTATCTTCGCCTCTCTGCTCATACAAGCATCTCCTGACGCCCCTCCATACCTCCTCCACGATCTTCCGTCGCGGTAATAAGCCCGGGAACACAACCACCACATCGTCCTCGTCCTCGACTATGACAATGAGGTAGTACCTAACCTCGAACCCAAGGAACGCTTCGTTGAGGAGAATGTCCTGAATTTTTTCGGTGGGTATGAACCTTGTCGCCGTACCAGCCAGGTAACTTCCGGGACTCTCACTCGTTTGCACACCCAACCCTCTCATGACCAGAATGCTCTCGCTCACATAGCCTCTTCGACTGGATAGCCACAGCACGGCGATACTGGCCGGGACAAGTACAGAAAGTGGTATATCCTGCGCGACGGAGGCAATTGATGTTGGCGCGTGGAGGTAGGAGGGCGGTATGATCTTTAGAAGAGACGGGGCGGCGTAGGCGAGTAGTGGATGAAGGGTCAGGCGTGCGTGGAGGAGAAGAAGGGTGAAGATGGAGAGGACGACGCGGGAGAGGAGAACAAGAGTATGTAATGCTGGCGGGAGGGGCCGAAGGGTCGTCACAGTGAATTCGGCGGTTGTTGGAGAGGGATGTCGGATGTGAAGACGGGGCGATATGGAAAGCATTGTCGTAGTCGAGTTATGTAGATTGGGAGAGTTGGTCGTTCAACGGTTGGACATGATGGATCTCAGTAGGCGAATTAACCGTTCGATCGGTTATGACGAAGTATATCGAGTGGTGATACCTGTGGTGATCATTGAGAGAGGCATAAAATGAGCGTGGATTATTCGTCACGGCTTGTCATATAAGCAATGAAGAAAACATTGCCAAATAGTTGGAAAGGTTAAAGCTAGATTAATGACACCCAGCCTGAAGCTTCCACTGAAGCTCCAGGTCAGGTCGTAGACTAGTGGCTGGAGGGAGATCCAGCCCCACACTGCCACATCGTAGGTAGGGTATATAGTTTAAAAGTTTGGTAGTAATTCACGACTGTAATGGTCCAACGGGGAAGGCGCTCAAACCCGCTCAACCGTCCATCCCAATTCTGGTTGTGCTTGCACTTCCAGCCCTCCGCCGCGCCCCGTTCGAACGCTGCGGTGGTCGCCCACTCGTGCAGGTAACTCACGATGCTGGAATTATTGCGGCCCTAAGCACTGGAGATGACCCTTGAGGGAGGTTTCACTCTGCAGAGATCTCTCCCCCGTCGCGTGGCGGATGGGAACACGTAGTGCGGGGGGATTTGGGATGGCAAATGGATGAGATGGAGCAGCCAACTCTTACTTTTTTTTTTGGACTTTTTGCTGGACGTTCCAGAAGGTCGAAAATCCTCAAAAGTACATATATGACTATAAATACAGTAGTGAAAAAGATTGTCCCATGAGTTCTATACCAGGGAGATGTTGTGGCCGAAATTGTAGTTAGTTGAACCTCGGGGTCTTTCCATGAAGCTATCACCACCACCGGCTGGCTTTCTCTGTAGTTTACATCAATCAGTATCAATCACCTACAAGCAAATCTTCACGAAGAACTGCTCACTGAAAGAAAGTATCAAGGTATCAAGACAATGTGTTCGTTCAATTCGTTAAATACTATAAACCCTCCGGGGGAATCAAAATGCATTTCCAATCAAGCCCTTCATCCGAATCCTCACCCATACCCAGAATCCTTTTTCCACCCATCATCATATCACACAAAACTCAAACAAGTGCCGCGAGGCAACATTGTAGAAAGCAGTCGCTACGTTATCCCCCTTTACCCTCCAATTTTACTCTTCCATTTTCCTGTAGGTCCTGATTCAACCATGTATCTGATCAAGACCTCTATCCCCCATATGATTGTAAAGTTAAACAAAACATGGCAAGAGTACCATGTCCACCTTCAAGCATAATCTGTAAATATATGTGGCCGTGACCTGGAACGACCGGGATGGTCTGGCCCAAGAATTGTAAAGTAGTGCGCATTCATAAGCATGTCCGCTGATGATATCTCGACAGATCCGAGTTGCGATGTCGAATTAATATAGAAAAGAAGTGAAGAATAATAATGATAATATGTTGGAGTTCTTTTTTTTTTTTTTGGTAATGAGCAGCCATGCTCCCAAAAGAGGCGTGCAAGCACACCGCGCTGATACGTGAGCCCCAAGGGATTATATATCGCCTCTAGATGGTAGGAACGCCAGTCGCCATGCACAGAATCGAACAATATGAAGCTTATAGAGAGCGATAGAATGGGATAAGGTACTGCACAGAGTTCTGACTGCGATTCTGAGAGACCTCCTAGATCATCTCGTTCTGATGCAGGCCAGTCGACATGTGCTTGCTCCTTGAGTCGATGGGAGAACGCAACACATCAGGGTTGAATGAGACGGGCGGGGGAGATCTGAGTTGTCGTGGCATCGGGATGCTCTCGTAAGGAGATTCGAATGGGGGAGATCGCACATACTCCTTGCGACTGCGGCTGGCAGATCTGAGTCTCTCGGTGGCCTTATGAAATCGTCCTGAGATACTGCTGTCGCCGATGCTTCGGCCTCGGCCGTGGCCTCTCTGGGAAGCCGGAGCTGGAGGGCTAGTCTCTGAAGCTTGATCGTTGCCAGACGATAGGTCATCGTCCATAACAATCTCAATCATGCCTGATGCAATAGCACCACCCTGCTGAGATCGCTGGGCATGTGGAAGAGGAGCAGGGGGTGGCGGGGGAGGTGAAGCAAGATGCCTGAGCTCCTTGAGTACAGGAGGTGCCGGAGGAGGGGGAGGAG